>JAJIYU010001593.1:0-35386 GCA_030144865.1 Tinospora cordifolia | reverse complement strand
CAAGGGCTTCAAAAACCCTTTTGGTCTAAATTACAACTTTAAACAATTGGTTGTTTGAAACGCCTAATGTATGCAAGTGTTTGAATTATGGATATGTTATTGAGTTGAGTTAGAAAAATGGTTGTTTAATTAAGATCCACTGAGCTTTGTGCTCACCCCTTCCTTTTATTTTTCAGGAATTTGAAATCATGAAGATCATGGGATTTTGGATAGCTTTTTAGCAATTTTCTATTTCTTAAAATTCCTTTTTAATGTAAGGGCATGTTGCCCAATTTTGAAATAAGACTTCCGCTGAACATTGATTTTTATTTTGAGTTTATGAATCTCTTTTGATAAATAATGTAATGGTTTATTCTTGAATTAGAAAGCTATGTACTTTCTTTATGAATTAATAAAGAATTGAACTTTTCTTATCTCCTATAATTGTCTTGTTTTATGGAAAGTTGTATTCTCTAAATTACTCTAAGACATGAGATATTGAAAAGTAGAATGTCAAGTGTGTGTCACTTGTAATGTAACATGACCCGACCCACCGTTTGGTTAAGTCCACCGTCAAAATAATGGTGGTTAAGTCCAACTCTCAATGCTTAAAGATGCGGGGGTTGGGGTGTTACAGGTGGCAATGTACATTGCTTAAGAGATACGAGGGTTGGGGTGTTACAATAAATCTATAGGTCCACCATGCCCAACAAAACCAATACCACTACTACATGTAAATACTGAGTAAAATGAAGATGTCTCTAGCTCTCCATGCTACTACTGGCCAATACTATTAGGAGTGGGATGAACTCAAATATTTAAATCATTATATCAACTAAACAAACACACATGTTAGCACATTCAAGCATTAGGCATTTTAAACAACATATTGGCCTTGTTTGGCAAGGCTTAACTTTTGCTTTTCAACCATTTTGAAAGGCAAAAACATTTTTTGGAGCGTTTGTCAGTCCACTCCTTCGCGATGAAAACGTAGGATTCGCAGAAGCTGCAAGGTAGCCGATTCTCATCGAACGATTCTGTGATTTGGAAGATAAATTTTTCTTTTACTTTTTGATTTTATCTCAACTCGTTGATTGTTTGTATATAAGGTGAACGAAACTAGTAGATGATCATCATCGAATGTTTTGCGATTTGGAAAGCCTTCTCGTTTTCTTTTTGGGCATCTTCTCTCAACATACCAAGCCTCCTTATTTAAGATTTTTGTCTTAAGTTTAGTTGATTCATAAACCTATTTTTTTTTCCTGATTTTATATAGAAATGTATCAATGTTCTCTGGTTATTTGAGTTTTAATGTCAAATTCATGCCTTTTTTGTGTTTGATAAAATGACTATGAGAGAAAACAAAAGTTGGGTATGTTTCTAATATCAATACGTGATCATTTTTCTATTCCCTAAAGGTTGGGCTTGATGCCAGGGAATTGTTTATATGAAGTGTACGATAAGAAATTAATCAATCTTCAAAAAGATATAAAAATTATTCGCTAAAGAAGTAGTGCTAGTGGTCGGCCATCCATCAATATTATATATAATTTAGTTATATATATTTAGCTTAGCTGATCATGTAGACTTGCTTTTTCATGGCGTTAAAGAAGAAACTGTGCTATACACCTTTAACCCTCATCACCTCTTTTCGTCATTTCTGGCTTCACATTATTGAATTGTAGCTTTTAATCCAGCCCCATCTTTCTCACATGCCCACTTAATTATTCACTTTTCTTTGATTTTTCATTATTACTTCTATTTTTTTTCTCTGTTATCTTCTCTAGCTAGCTAATTTTATCGAGTACATAACATCTCAGATATGTGCAACATTTAAGTTTGTCATCAACAATTCATATATTAATGTGTGTGGAGAGGGAGGATTTGAGAGCATATATGCATTTAATATCTTTCTGAAACACCAATATGGAGTTATTAGTGACAATGAAGCCTCATGGGTATAAATTCGTACTACTACTGCAGTTTTTGATGGTAGTCACTCTTCTAGAGTTGGCACAGGTTTTCTTACCCTCTCTTCATTCATCACATTAAAACTTGTTTTACATGCACTAAACCTAGCATCTAAGCTCTGATCAGTAAGTAAATTATCGCATGATTCCAATTGTTGTGTCTTTTATTTTGGCTTTGAATCCCATTATGAAATTTCAAGATTTGACCTTGAGGATGATGACTAATAGTGTTAAACTAGCAAGTCTTTCAATACTAGCTCATAGGTTGACTTGGTACTTTTGGTTTTTTCTTTCTTTCTTTCTTTTTCAGAAGAAACAACAATGTTATTGTATTAATATGATTCAATAATTACACCTACACTATCAACACTATAGGTGCAGGTATATGACATGTAGTCTCTGTTATCTACCAATTGTTATGCACATACAACTCTTCAACTAAACCTCCAATGTCAGCATCTCCCAGTAAATAAACCTTCCAAATAAACATACAGTTTCAAAGGGAATAACCACCATTCCAACAGCAAGAAGCGACTAATCATTTTTGACATAAATCTTTTAACTCCTCCCAACTGATTGTGCTTTTTCCTTACTCTTGTTTGTCAGTATCCTTCTAAGTTGTTCCGAGCATAAGTAGCACATGGTGGCACATGACGCAATAAATTTTTATGTGGTTCATATGTCACTATTATTATTTATTGTCATCAATAAGGAATCAATAACAAATGGAACTAAATCTAGCCAAGAAAAAGTTGTATGGTCTCCACAATTTTCAACAATATGGATAGATATTGTCGTGGAAGAAGTAATGGCAAAGAATATGTTAAGATCTCATTTAAGCAAAGAAGGATGGAAAAATATTATTGCTAAGTTTACGAAAGCCATTGGGAAGGCATATACACAGTTACAACAAAAAAAAATCATTGGGACGTGTTAAAAAAAGAATGTAAATTATGGCGGTCATTAGTTCAAGGAGAAAGTGGCTTAGGATAGAATCTTGTAAGGCAAATAGTGGATGCAAGTGATGAGTGATGGAGTGTAAAGATACATGTGTCCTATTCATATAAGTTAACTAATTACTTACATTTTTATATTTTAATCATTAAGTATCGTACTTTGCATGTGTGTGTGCCTGTTTATTTCTTTGGAAAAACCCAGATGTTAAAAAGTTTCGTAAAAAAGGCTTAGAGCATAAAAAGTCAAAACTTAAATAAAATTCAGCAGAAGTCTTAAATTCAAAATTTGGACAACGCACCCTTAAAATAAAACTTTCAAAACTTAGAAATAATCTAATATTCATGGCCTTCATGATTCAAGTCAATTTTCTGAAAAATAAAAGGAAGGGGTGAGCACATAGTCTAGTAAATCATTCATTAAACAACTAAGTTACTATTTCAAATTAATAGCACATCCAAATTCAAACACTTTCATGCATTAAGTGATTCAAGCAACTTTTTGGTTGTAGATGACATTAAGATTGAAAGGACAACTTTTTGGTTCTACTCCCTTGATATTCTTAATTTAGATACCCCTCTTTAGAGTGAAAAGACATTTTTTATCACTTTCATTGGATGCCACATACCAAGTATCCCTTAGTTGCGCTCTGCAACCACACACTCTAAGCATGTGTTAAGAACATCCATAGCACCCATATAGGTCACTATGACAGTATATGGTTCTTATCTTTAATTTCTTATATTTAAGAATCACATAATTATAAAAGAAATTCAAAATATAAATATCAAAATTTTAAACAACGAAGAAAGCATGTAAACATTGCATGGCATGCTTGATACATTGAATTAAATCCTAAACATAAATTATAAGCATGGCATGCTCTCATGAGTGAATAAAACATAAAAAAATGTTGAACTAAAATTAAAATATGATTAAACATGCTGAAAACTAGAATTCAAACAAGCATGAACATGCTAGAAATTTGAAAAAGCAAAATAGAATTTCAAGAAATTCGTTCCACCTTAATCTGAGTTTTTGTTGAATTCGGCAGAGGTTCGCCTATCAACCTCTTTCAGAACTTTAAACCACCAACAAGACTACTTCAACAACTCTCTAAAATACTGAAATAAGAACTCACACAAGAAAGAAAAGAGAGTGAGAAGAGGTGCCAAGAAGAAGGCAAGAATAAGCAAAGAGGGAAGTGTCAACTCTTTGCTTTGGGATGAGATGAATGTGAGCAAGAGGGGGTATTTATAGGTGTTCATGAGCACAAGGGGGGCATCTAGGGCAGCTAGGGAAGCTCACCACATTTGGGCATATTTCCAAACTCATAAGGGGATGGTTTGGTTGAGAAAGGCAAGTGCATTCATAGTTGGTGAGTGGGACCACTAACGTTTCTAATCTAAGTGTGAGCAAAATCTTTGAACTTTATTTGTTTCTTTTATATGTGTGAACACAATTAAAGGTTTAGAATACATTCTAATCTCTCTTGGACGTCTTTTATTAGTAGGAAAACATTCTAATATATTGTGATTCATAAAATCAAATAAGTTTCTAATATGAGTACACAAAGCCAAAGCTTTGGAATGTTTCTTATTTCCCTTTGATTTTCCCCCTTTTTAGCTCAACCTATGAGTATGAGGCAAGTTTCTATTTTCTAATTTTTTCTAACTGAAGCAATCTTTTATATCTCTTTAAATTAGCCACTCTCATTAAACTTCTATCTTCGGTTTGTCACGTGTGTGCCCACACACACACTTATGAGACATTTTATATGTAACCTTAGTATACATGACCATTTATCTTGGCACATGGAATCATTCTTCATAGTTTCAATAGGTGTGGGCATACTTGATCATTTACATTGCACATGGGATCATTCTCCATAGTTTCAAATAATGGACACGTCCCATGGAGCTTAAGGTAGGGTAGGGTACACATGATCATGGTGTTCTACCCATGTGACTTGGACATGTTAGGGATGGCCATGACTTCATGGGTTCACAAAAATCAAATAAAAATTAATATCTTCTTATTTACATGGAATTATAATTTATAACCTATAGTTTTAGAATCACATGAACCTAATGCACATTTTAAGGTATGGTTTGGCCCCAGGTGATTTTTTCTCAAAAACTTTCCTTATTTAAGACCCACTGAGGTCACTAGGCAAATGAAAATCCAAATCCTAGTCAACTTTTCTAATTTTCGGATATATTATTCATTTTGTTAGTTTATGTCATTTCGTTCATTTCGCGTCATTTTAATCCCCTGAGATACCCTAAATGACAATTTTTTCTAATTTAGACCCCTGAAGGGTGTTTGACAAATGAAAACCTTAACCTTGACCAATTATTCTAATTTTTTTGATATGTTATCCCCTTAGTTGGTTCATGTCACCTTACTTTATTTCAAGTTGTTTTGGGTCCCTAAGGGGTACTAAATGAGAGTTTCAGGAACCTGCCAAATTTAGCCTCGAAATGAGCTCGATTTCATTTTGCATCCAAATTTCACTGAATTGATTTTGAATTTTATTTAATTAAATATAAAATTTTTAGGGTATTACACAAATCCAAGATATTATCCTTTATTAAGGTGTAAAGACACTAGTAGCTGAAATTTGTTTTATTATATTTATCTATTTTTATAAATTTTTTATTTTAAGTTTTTTTGTAGGATTGTATTGGAGTCATTGATGGAATACACATATAAGTGTAGTTGTACCTGAATCTGTAAAAATTCCATATATTGGAAGAAAATGTTATCTAACACGTAACATAATAGTCGTTGGTGATTTTGATATATGTTTCACGTTTGTATGGGCTGGTAGGGAAGGAAGTGCTCATGATACTCGAATTTTTCTGGATGCTATTCAAGATGCATCATTAAATTTTCCTCTACCTCATAATGGTACGTTATAAGTATGTTTAATTTAATTAGTTATAATAATTTAATATTTAAATTATTTTTTATATTATGTTACAAATGAATTTTATTTGGTTGATGTCGGATACCCAAATATGAAAAGATACCTTGCTCCTTTTAAAGGAAAAGTATTATTTCGAGGAGTTTAGATGTGGAAAATTACCTCAAAACACATAAAAAAAATTTAATCAAATTCATTCTTCTTTACAATGTGTTATTGAATGAACATTTGGAGTTTGGAAAGAAAGGTGACATATTCTTTAGAATATGCCTTCTTATGATATCAAAGATCAAGTTCAAGTTATCAGCGCTTCAATGACTATTCATAACTTTATTTGTAAGAAGTCTACTATAGCTGGACACTTTTACTCTTATGACATAGATCCTAATTTTGTACCTCATGAATACTTAGAAATAGGAAGTATTGATTAGCATGGTGCAAGACAAAGCAACGACGACGATGATATGAAAAGAGTGCGAGACCAAAATTTTTATAACATATAGCATGATATTAGATAATTAAATTTATATATTTCTTTAGTAAATTTGACTATAAATTATTTTAATGTTCATCAAGTGGGATTATTTAGCAATATGACATCTCTATTGATACATTTTTTTATTAAATTACATTTTATTGAGTATGTTATTAAAACTTTTTTGTTATCAATTTATATTATTTCTCAAGATTTGTTTAATTATTAGTTACTACAATTAATAGTAAATTATTCTTTTTTTATCATCAACATAGACAATATTTAATATAAATTGTTGGATGCATAATAATTAAATAAGAATAATTATTTAATTTATCTCATATATCTAATATAAATATTATTATAAAATTTATATGTAAAATATTTAATTGAATAATTACTTCCATATAAGTTACTACAATAAAATTTAATATTTTTTTAAAAAATTGAACAACTTTATCAATCAAATACATAATTCATGCCTTATTTTAAGTTTTTTTTTGAAATTTTGTAAAAATAAATGAGATAAAAAATAGTTCAATATTAATTTTGAAATTTATTTTATCTTTTTTGGTGATAAAATTATGACTCGCATTTGGACAAATTTTGTATAAAAAGATTAATTCATAATTTATAATTAAAAAATCAAATTTTGTAGAAAAATATAAAATAAAAAAATTTGTACAATTTTAATTCTAAGACTCTAATTTTGAAGAAGCTGAACAAAATATTTTATTTTTTATATATAGAAAGGTAAAACTGTCAGTTTCACTTTAAAATCACTTATTTTAAGTTATAAAAAACATTATCATAATTGGTAAAAGCAATTATAATGATCTATTACAAATATAGTTACAATCACTTTCTATAATCACTTATTATATAATCTCTTTTGCATAAGCAGGATCTTAAAACAAACAAGCCCATTGTTTTATATTGTCATTAAGACTGAAAATATTCCTCCTCGATGTTCCCCTGTAGTCTGGGATATCATCCAGAGGTAACATCCTAAGGTCAGTTACCTATTCAAGACCTAGGGAGTGAGATCATCTATGACTCTCAATCTCGTCTCAACACCATCACTGTTATGATAGCATTACCAAGGCAAGAATCAAATAAATGGTTGAAGTTGAGTCTGGATTAGGGACACCCACGATGACACCTAATAGTCGGTCACTACCCCAGTACATGGTTAAGATCTTTATCGTAGTATGGCCTGAACGATGGTCACATACGTCCAAAATGGCAATATGACCAGAAGATCCTTAAAGTGAAAGAAGGGTGCCAAGTTTAGATATTAAACCCTTGAATCATCGCACACAGCATGGCATATTTCATCGCATATTAGACTACTACATTTTTATATGAATGATCTTGCTTGCTATTCATTTTTGTATTTCATTTGAATGCTTGTAATGTTGTATGTTGCATTACATGTAGAATGCTAGACCTAAGTAGATATATTGCTACTCATTGGGCTCACGTAGATATCAAGCTCACTACTCTTATCATTTCAGGTTTGTTCGGTGTGGATAAAGGAAAAGGTGTGCAATACGCATGATCATTTCTAGCCTATCCCTAGTAGGTTGTTGGTCTTGCTATTTTTGACACTTTTCATTATGTACAAGTTTTGAAAAAATGAAGTTGAACTGGATTCTAGTAATATAATTAATGTTAAAGACCTTCACTATTATTACATTATCCCGCTTATCTTGCTTTTGTTGCACTCTGAATACTATAAATGTTTCGATGACAAGGCTTAATCATAGTCAACAAGTTTGATTGACGAGTAAACTTGTCAGACTATTGTGTTGGTCGGGCAACCCTTATGAGATTTCGAATGGAGTCCCGACAATGTTGGTATCAGAGCCCACAAAATTTTAAAGTTGGAATGAAGTGAGTCCAAAAGTTTTATTTTTCAAAACTTATTTTCAAGAATATATTGTAAGTTAAATAGGCTTTACAAGTGGTATGTTGCAAGGTTGACATTGACAAATGATTGTATATGATTTGTAGACTAAAATGCCACCTAGACACGGTAGACCACGACAAGTACCGCAAGATCCTCCTCTTTTTCAAGATCCCATACTGTGACCTATACCACCATCACCTGCGGAACTTGATATGTATCAACAGCTCAAAGATCTTATTCGTGCCCAAGGGGAGTTGATCCAATCCTCTAGTGTTGCACTTCATCAAAGGATTGATGATGTTGTGGCTAATATGCAACGACCAACACCTCTTGCTCCACATGTATTTGAGCCAGCTAATAGAGACAATGATGATGAGTCTGAAGAAGAGATTGAGCTCCTCATAGGCACCACAAAAAGAGATAGACGAGATAAATCACATGAGAGATTATTGAAAAATTTTATGGACTAGAAACCCCAGTCATATTGGGGTGGTGTTAATCTGGAGCAAGCAGAGAACTAGCTGCTGAATATTGAGAAGATAGCATGGTCAATGAAGCTATCTAAAGAGAACTAGGTGTTGTTCTCTACCCATACCTTAGAGAGTGATGCCGCTAGATGGTGGTTAATAGCTTTAGCTACAAAGCGCCCGGTTGAGGCTTGGGCAAGATTTAGAGAGTTATTTTTAGAGACCTTTCTTCCTATTTTTGACACAGAACGGATGAAGATGGAGTTTTTTGCCTTACGACAGCGCAATATGACAGTCCAAGAATACACTTAAAATTCATTCATCTAGAATCTTATGCTCCATGGCTAGTTGCTAATAAAGCAGAAAGGGTTGGATTCTACCATCAGGGTTGAATAGTGAGATTTGACGGGTGATACACGATTCCAGTATAGAATCATTGAAGCGCCGAGCTTTGAGATATAAGACAGACTGTAAGGACAACCCGATACATATGCAAACTTTAGCATAAACTCCCAGTCACCAGGGATGATGGTAGAGGAATAGGGGTTACAGGAAGAGGAAGTTCGTTGTAGGATCGACTAGCACCCCACAGATCCAGTCTACCACGACAATGGTAGTTGCAGCCACCCTTATTCAAACATTTGAGCCACACATTGTAATACCTGAAATTTTGAAGTTGTAATACCCAAAATTGGAGTAAAAAAATTACTATTCAAATATATAGTTACTATTCAAAAATACGATCACTATTTTGTCGGCAGACAAATTAAGATTCGGCAATTACTGTAGCTACAATAACAAACTATTAGCTACTGTTCAGTTTTGTCTTTTTCTCCCAAAAAAAACTATATAAACCCCCCCCCCCTCAATTCTTCGGCTGTTCTAGACAACAAATATAGTACTAGGAAGGGAAAAACCCAAGTTTCTGCATAGCAGAAGTAAAAATCTACTGTTGAAGCAATTGGAGGGTTTTTCTGATTAAAGTGGGTATAATGACTCTGCTCTAGTCTCTATTTAAGATTGAAAATGTTGTTGTTCATTTCAGTACGCATACGCAGTCTACTGTTCATATATACTGTACTATTCACTATTACTATTTAGCACTGTTCATATATAAGGTATTGTTTACTATTACTATTTAGCACTATTCATACATAAGGTACTGTTCACTATTACTATTTAGCACTGTTCATATATACAGTACTATTCATGGACAGTTATTAAATCACGTTTTCAAAACGTAGATCTTGAAAATTGTCGGTCAAAGACTCAAAACAAGTTGAAATAATACTACAAGGATTCAAGGAATCTATTATTAAGGTTGAAGTGATTACCTTACTCTCTAGTATTATTTGAATTTTGATGCTGAATATGTGATGTTTACATTGTTTGAATGTCTAGAAGTATGCAAAGATATTTGATTATATGATTTGTGAAATTCTTTCATTTCTTTTAATTTATATTACTTATGATCGAGAGAGTATGCTCTGTAGTTGCGTCTTGTACAATCTTCTACATTAGAAATCGAAAGTCATTGTTTTCATTTATGAAAATATTGATTTATGATGTCACACTATGGAATGTTTAAATATTGATGAAATATTGATGTCACAAAAATAAGATTAAATAAAGATTTCAACCACGTATCGACGCGAGGACAAACGTCCTTCATTTGTGTTCCATGCAGAATTAGAACTGGTTGTGAGGATTGACATCAGAGTGGACTGAGTTTCAAGAATGATCCCAATTCACAAATAAGGGTTTGAGTTTCAAGATTGATCTCTCTTCCTAGATCTAGAGCACAGAGGTTAACTCTTTTGGTCTAATTAACGACTATTGATAAATAAATGTTTGAAATGCCTAATGAATGATAAGTGTTTGCATGTTCAGTGTTTGATTTAAATAATGCTATTGATGTACTGTGTATGATCCACTGGGCTCTTGAGCTCACCCCACTCACTCTTTTTCAGGTATCTATTGAAGACATTGTTTTGGAACAGGAATGTAAAAAAAATTAAACTTTAATTGTTATTTTTAATTTTAGGGCTTGTGACCCACCATATTTGATCATGTCAGATGTTGGTCATTAGGCCAAATAGTATTTGTATTATCAAAATTTGGCTAAGGGGCGCACAAGATTGATCATAAATTAATGTCTTCAATTATTATGTAATCCCAAGATTATTGTTGTTCTGCTTCTAAACATCTGTATTTATACTTTATTTTGTACCTTGGGATATAATATGGTGAAGCTAACAAATGTGATAAATGATATAAAGAAAAAGTAATATCTCCAGTTCTCAGATAGAAAACAGGATTGATTGCAATCGAAGGTAATGACGTTTCAAGCTACGAGACAACCATGTCACCTATGACGTATGTGACGGATTTGGGAGCTGGGGTGTTACAAAGGTGGTATCAGAACCTAGGCGGTAGATGCCTTGGGCAAGGATTAGATAAAGAAAAATTTGCTAATCAGGTAAGTCCTTTAATTCTAATTAATATAGAAAGCCCTACTTCTTGTTTTGAAAATTAAAATCATTTTGAAAAAAATATTAAAAAATATATATATGTTTTCCAATTGTTTTGTTTGGATACCAAGATTACAAGTTGAGCTGATAGTGGGTAAGCCTTGTCTCGAGTAAAGCTAAATATTGAAAGGGAGATGGGTTATCCCATTCTAGAAAGCACGGTTGCAAAGTAAACTTTGGTCCCGCCGTCCGATCTGGAAGTTATCCCACCAGCTCATACGAGTGGTTGAAGTTGAAGAATACACTTATTTTCTGAAAAAAAAACCTAGAGGTGGTAATTAAGGGCAAAAAACTTACTACAGTTTAAAATAGATGTCAAAGGTAGCATCGAGAATAAATTAATGTTGTCAGTTTGACAAAAGAATCTTTTAACGAGGATTTGAGACCCTAGGTCTAGGAAAGAGACCTTAGGTAGAAACTTGGGTGTTGCTAAGGGTGGCACAGTAGATCATAAATGAAAGCTTATAGGGCATAAGCTAGATACTAATAATGTGTGAAAACGAAACACTTTTTTGGTGAGGACATGAGATCAGGAGGATCCTGTATCTTTGATTTTTATGTGGTATGGGACGCATACGATTCAGGGATGTAGAAGAATCTTGAATTCAGAGAATGACGAGTAATGTTTGGTGAATGATCGGTGGCTTTGGACAAACTTGTTTTCTTATGCTTGGCTGGTATGGGGCAGTCAAGTATAGTGAAGCTTGGGATGCCTTAAAAATCGAGACATTTGCGAAATTGATTGGATGTAGTGAAATCTCTAGGTAGAAGTCTATGATGAAGGGCAAGAGTGGTATGGGACACACAAACCTGGAGGCATAGGCAGAAGCCTAGAATTTCACTATGCTAACATGAACATATATGATTGTATGAATGCCTGATTGTTTTGAATGTGTGCTTTATTTATATGAATTTTATAAAATATGTATATTACATGTATTGTGATCATGAAACCAAATCTTATATCCAACAACATTAGAAGATTATGAAAATCCTCAAAATAGAATTTAGAAGTATAAACTAATAAGCCACAAAATAAATCGAGAACTTAGAAACATAAATATAGCGTCACATTAGTACGGAAGGAATGAAAACCTAATAAAACAGATACAACAATTGACTAAAGAAAGGACAATCATTTTCTCAAGTCTGAAAAAACATTTTATGTCTCGAAGGGGTTCAAATTTTAAACCCAAGTAATTCGACACTTTCAAAAAAAAAAATAGGTGGCCACCTTGATGATCATTTTATGGCTAGCGAAGACTCACAAAGATGTATTGCGCTATTTACCAGTAAGTGGTATTATCGGACTGATCCTTTGGGAGAAAATATTTTTCATTTTAGATAATGAAACCATTCCATTACTTTCAACCTACATAAATATGACCTCTTTAAGATATACAGTTCATACCAAAAAGGTACGAAGTTGGACTAATTTGGAAACCTTGGACAGTTTACTTCATTTACTATTCTGGAAAGGTACGAAGTTGGACAATTCCATCAACCCAACGTTGATGATCATGCGCCTCAGATTGCCCTACTCAAGATCTTGATGGGATTGAATAGTCTAGGTTATTCTAGTTTATTTACTGTGTTTTATCCTCAGTATCTCCTTCCAACACACCATTTCCAGCAATAAAAGCCATAATAATAATAATAATAATAATGAAAAAAAAACATTCGATCTCTTGATTTGGTTATTTTTTTTTTAGAAAGATTACACAAAGATCAAAGCACAAAAGAAAACATTACAAACTGAGACAAGACCAAAGTTGATATGATAACTTTAGCCCCTCTTAATGAAACAAGCCAAACAATTCTTCTTCTTCTTCTTCTTCTTCTTCCATAAAGAGGGTTGCTACTACTAAGGAGAGATATAATCTCCAAGACTAAGATCTTGACTCACTGGAAAGAGATCTTCCATGCATCTACTTTCCAACATTTGAGGACGATGTTAAGATCATTAACTGCTTCATCAATAATATTAACATTGCATGATGATAATAAAGATGATGGCAACGACGATTGCCCATTAGCCCATAACATTCCATGATCCAACTCTTCCATATACCTGGATGAAAACCCCACATTATTTGACATCAAATCTGATTCAATACTATTTGAAGCATTAAGATCAGATACAAGAACATTGTCAGGGTGACAAGGTACAGTGGTAGTAGAAGGATCAAAATTAATTGGATTTGAGTTTGAGTTGGAAGATGGCCTTAAGCAACTTTCAAGAAGTATGCTCTCCAAGTGCTTAGATCTTAAATCATTAGAGCAAAAGGAGTTATTGATGTTTTTGCTGGCAGCGACGGGAGACCCATTTGATGAAACATCACCACACGTATCAAAAATAGATGGAATGGGTGACAACAAAGTATTAGTACTACTAACATTAGTAGTAGTAGTATTTGAAGGGTTGCTATTGACATCATTGCGAGGAGGTGAAAAAAGAACGAGAAAAGCAGAGTTTGGATAGTAGACGAAATTGGTTCTAGCCTGGAAACCTTTCATGGAGATAATAGCTTTGTCATAAGCAAGAGCATGTTCAATGTCAGTATCAAAAGTTCCAAGCTAGCATCTTCCTTTAGCTAAATTAATCTCTGGAGTATATCTTCCCGAAGACCGCATTCTTACACCAAGAAACCTTTTTAGTTTCCTTCTACTGCACCCTCTAATAACTGCTTGATCACTTGAGCCACTAACTTGAGCTATAGTCGTTGTAGATTGGATTGGAGAAAGGTTCACTTGAGAAGACCCGCCAGTTCTTAAATTTCATAGATCTCAAAAATTTTTCTAAGTTTCTTTGAGCTTGATATTGTTGAAGGAGGTGGAGGAGCTTCGGAGCACATCAGGTCAGAAATTGAAACTTTCGGTTCTGTTGGAGAAACGGGGGATGAATCAGAAATAGTAGATCAAGAGGATAAAAGATTCTTACCCTTAGGAGGTGATTCCGACTAGAATTGAGACACCTGAGACTTCCGCGTGAGGAAACTCACAAGTGGAAGATCATCATTTGAAGAATCTGAGTCAATTTGCACCGATGGTGGACGAACAGACTTACGAGCCAACGTTTTGAACCTTGACGGCTTCGACACCAACATGGTGGTAGAACGCACTGGAAGAGTGGAAAATGGGCTGGAAATTTATAGGAGAGGGGGACAAGAACAATATTGGTATTACTATTATAGTGGCATTACTGTTATATTGATGTCATTATTACTGTTTTATTGGCACAATTGTCGGCATTGCTGTCAACAACACTGTTTTATCAGTGTTATTGTCGACATTATTACTATTTTAACAGCACAACTGTCGGCATTTGCTATCAACAACACTGTTTTGTTGGCGTTATTGTCGGCATTATTATTGTTTTATCGGCACAACTGTCAGCATTGCTATCAATGGCACTAATTTATCGGCGTTATTGCGACATTACTACTGTTTATCGGCACACCTATCAACATTGCTGTCAATGGCATTATTTTCTCGGCGTTGTTGTTGACATTACTACTGTTTTATCAGCTTTATTGTTGGCATTACTACTATTTTATCGCCACCTATTGGCATTGCTGTCAACGGCATTGTTTTCTCGGCGTTATTGTCAGTATTACTACTATTTTGTCAGCATTATTATCGTCATTACTACTATTTTATCGGCACAACTGTTGACATTATTATCGATGGCACTGTTTTATCGACATTACTGAATATTATCGTGATGTCGGCATTATTATTGGTGTTACTGTTTCATTGGCGGCACTATTACTGTAAACATTAATGGCACTAGGATGCAGTGTTCATACTTTTATTTTGTCAAGACAATGCACTATGGGCTACCATCAACTAGAGACGAAGAGTTCAAAGTTGAACTTCATACTAGAATTGGCCCTACAGATATTTTTTTAGACAACAATAAAGAATAAGTATCACCTACCTATTCAATCAATCGAAAGAAACCACTCAACTTTTAAAGATTAATCTTAAGCCAAATATCTTCACCCAAAATACCTAACCAAACAACATTGACATGTATAAGTACAAATTTCGAGGACAAAATTTATTTTAAGGCTGGTAGGTTGTAATACTTGAAATTTTGGTGTTGTAACACCCTAAATTAGAGTAAAAGAAATTATTGTTCAAATATACGGTATTGTTCAAATATACAGTCACTGTTCAAAAATATGGTCACTATTTTGTCGGCAGACAAATTAAGATTAGGCGGTTACTGTAGCTACAGTAATAAACTATTAGCTACTGTTCAGTTTCATTTTTTTCTGCCAGAAAAAATCTATATAAACCCACCCCCCATTCTAAAAATTCATTCCAATAAGAAAGAAATAATTTTCTTTCTCACTCTCTTCTCTTCTCTTGTTCTTCGGTTGTTCTAGACAGCAAATATAGTAGTAGGAAGGGAAAAATTTTAGTTTTTACATAGTAGTAGTGAAGATCTACTATTGAAGCAATTTGAGGGTTCTTCTTATTAAAGCAGGTATAATGACTCTGCTCTAGTCTCTATTTAAGATTGGAGATGTTGTTATTCATTGCAGTACGTATACGTAGTCTACTGTTCATATAAATGGTACTATACATATGTACTATTTATGGACAGTTATTAAATCACGTTTTTAAAACGTAGATCTTGAAAACTGTCGGTCAAAGACTCAAAACAAGTTGAAATAATACTATAAGGATTCAAGGAATCTACTATTAAAGTTGAAGTGATTACCTTATTCTCTAGTATTATTTGAATTTTGATGCTGAATATGTGATGTTTAGATTGTTTGAATGTCTAGAAGTATGCAAGGATATTTGATTATATGATTTGTGAAATTCTTTCTTTTCTTTTAATTTATATTGCTTATGACCAAGAGAATATGTTCTATAGTTGCGTCTTGTACGATCTTCTACATCAAAATTCGAAAGTCATTGTTTTCATTTATGAAAATATTGATTTATGATGTCATACTGATGGAATGTTTAAATATTGATGAAATATTTATTATGCTCTGTACATAAAAATAAAATTCAATAAAGATTTCAACCACGTATCGACGCGGGGACAGACGTCCTTCGTGTGTGTTCCATGCAGAATTAGAACTGGTTATCAGGATTGACACCAGAGTGGACTGGGTTTTAAGAATGATCCCACTTCACAGAGAAGGGTTTGAGTTTCAAGATTGATCTCTCTCCCTAGATCTGGAGCACAGAAGTTAACCCTTTTGGTCTAATTAACGACTATTGATAAATAAATCTTTGAAACGCCTAATGAATGATAAGTGTTTGCATATTCAGTGTTTGATTTAAATAATGCTATTGATGTACTGTGTATGATCCACTGGGCTCTTGAGCTCCCCCCACTCACTCTTTTTTAGGTATCTATTGAAGACGTTGTTTTGGCACAGGTGTGTACAAAAAATAAACTTTAATTGTTATTTTCAATTGTAGGGCTTGTGACCCACCATATTTGATTATGTCAGATGTTGGTTATTAGGCTAAATAGTATTTGTATTATCAAAAGTTGGCTATGGGGCCCACAAGATTGATCATAAATTAATGTCTTCAATTATTATGTAATCCCAAGATTATTGCTTTTCTATTTCTAAACATCTGTATTTATATTTTATTTTGTATCATGGGATATAACCTAGTGAAACTAACAGATGTGATAAATGATGTAAAGAAAAAGTAATATCCCTAGTTCTCAGATAAAAAGCAGGATTGATTGCATTCGAAGGTAATGACGTCTCCAGCTACGAGACAACCATGTCACCTATGACGTATGAGACAGATTCGGGAGCTGGGGTGTTACACATATGGCAATATAACCAAGAGGCGGAAGCCGTAGAGGAGGCTGAGGTAGGGGAGGCAGAGGCTTTGAGTGCAGGCTACTGACCCCGACAATAGAAATGTGCCAGTCGACATAGACAGGACAAGTTGTACAGAGACAACCTTTCACCTGTTATTAGTGTGGGCAGATTGGGTACAAGAGATCAGAGTGTCCTACTTTATCAGCCTGACCGATGGTCCAGTAGGGATATAGAGAGAGCCTAGGCAGTCACTCAACTTACTTCAGAGGCTACCAAGACTCTAGTAGAATGTACCGTCTCCATTTTAGATTCAACTTTATATATGTTGATTAATGTTGGCTCTACCTTATCATTTATATTTGGACCTATTGTTGATAGACTGAGACTTAGACTAATTAGGGCATCCACTTGGCTTGTATAAAGTACTGCTGCTGGGGAATATATTTATCCCAATATGATCTATGAGCATTGTGTGATTTGTATCGGTAAAATAGAGACAGTGGTAGATCTGCGGGTACTAGAATTTTTGGAGTTTGATATCATTCTAAGCATGGATTAGCTAGCTGCTTATCACGCTTATGTTGATTGTTATGCTAAGCGTGTAGTATTTCAGATCCCAAATTAGCCTATAGTGGTATTCCAGGGCAGAGGTTTAGATAAACCTAGCACCCAAGGTAGATTAGCGACTTTAGAGGAGATGTGTGCCTCAGTGAGTGTGGTTGCCACAGATACTGGTGAACCTTCCAAGCCGAGACTTGGGGATATTCTACTTATGCATTGACTATAGAAGATTGATTTGTGTTCAGGGTGCCATCATCTTCAGGTTAGGGAGGAGGATGTACCAAAGACAACTTTTCGGATTTGCTATGGGCAATATGAGTTTCTAGTTATGCCATTTGGTGTAACAAATGCCCCAGCAATGTTCATGGACTTGATGTAGTAGGTGTTCAGGCCTTATCTTGATTAGATTGTGATAATATTCATTGATGACATTCTGGTCTACTTGAGGTCTAGAGAAGATCATGCAGAACATCTCAAAGTAGTCTTACAGACTTTGAAGAAACACCACATTTATGCAAAGCTGAGTAAGTATGACTTCTGGTTGACAGAGGTTAAGTTTTTGAGTCATGTGGTTGGAATCGAGGGTATCTTTGTTGATCCAGCCAAGGTCAAAGTGATTGTTGATTGGCCTAGACCTACCATAGTGACCAAGATTCGTAGTTTTCTAGGTTTAGCAAGTTATTATCGAAGATTTGTACAGAATTTCTCCGGCATTGCATCACCAATAACTAAGCTGAACTAGAAGAATGTACCTTTTGTATGAAATGATAATTGTGAGCATGCCTTTCTGGAGCTTAAACAAAGGTTGATAGTTGTGCCAGTAGATTTTGCCAGAACCAGGTCAAGAGGTGGTGATTTATACTGATGCATTAGGATTTGGCCTTGGTTGTGTGTTGATACAAAATAACAGGGTAATAGCCTATGCTTCCAGACAGTTAAAAATTCATGGAGAAAACTGCCCCATCCATGATCTAGAACTAGCAGCTATTGTTTTTGCGCTCAAGATTTGACAACATAATCTTTATGGTGAACGATTCACATTGTATTAGGACCACAAGAGCCTCAAGTATCTATTTTATCTGAAGAATCTTAATATGTGGCAGAGGAGGTGGATGGAATTGCTGAAGGATTATGATGTTAGTATCGAATACCATCCTAGGAAGGTTAACGTTGTGGCTGATGCACTTAGTAAGAAATAGGTTGAACTGCCAGTATGGTCAAAAATATGTCTCAGGAGTGGAGGATGATTGATTTTGTGACAGTGATGAGTATCTACGAAACTTCGACCGAGACCAGAGTCAGTGCACAGGTGAGAATCCAGTCGGTTCTGCTTTCTAAGATCATGGAGGTGTAGCCTCGTGATGTTGATTATGTGATGTTTTGGGAGTGGGAAAATGGCACTTCTCGTGTGGAGTGGTCGACTGAGAGTGATGTTGAACTGAGGTTTAGGGGATGATTGTGGGTGCCAGCTGACCCTCACCTAAGACAGGGAGTACTAGCATAGCTGTATCATTCGAGGTATACCGTTCATCCAGACACCAATAAGATTTAACACCTTGACCCCCGTATTCCTTCCAATGAGTGTTTGGACTTAACCACTGTTGAAATAGTTGTTGAAACAGTGGACTTAACCACAAGGCGGGCCAGGTCCGATGTTACTCTACAAGTGACGCACAATTAACTTTTTATTCCCATTATCCCATGCCTTAATTTAAAATAAGAGTACATAACCCAACTAAATTTAAACAAGGCCACAATATAAGAGATAAATGAAACTCTAAATTTTTATTGAATCATAAAAATTTCATACCATTCAACTTAAAATGGTTATAGCGAAATTCATAACAAAACTGGGCAAACACGCCCAACATAGAATTTTCTAGATAAAATCAAAGGAGATGTCCCTAGTCCTTACATATTCAATTTCCCAAAAAATATTAAAAAAAGGGTGAGCACTATACTCAGTGGATCTTAAAGAACCATTTTCATAGTCAAATCACTAACACATTCATAATTCGAACACTAACAAACATTAGGCATTTCAAGCATCAAGTGTATAAAGTTAGAATTTAGACCAAAAGAGTTTTTCAACCCTTGGTGTTCTCAACTAAGTGACTCCTTAGAGTGAAATATGACCTTTCTTAGTCATTTTCATCGGACTTTGGACTTAGGGACTCATACCCACCAATCAATCACTTAGGGATTACAAACCTCATGAACCAATCATAAGAAGAGAATGCCCATAGTAACCATGTGTCAACCATGATGGTACGTGGTTAGGATCACCATATTCTCATATTAAATTCCACAATCATGATATATAAAAAAAAATTTAGAATATGGCATTAAACTAAAAATAAATTCAGAATTTCATAGAACAAAACATTCACCATTCACCATCTGCATCAAGCATTTAGACAATCCCTAAAAACATGATACTAGCAAGGGACGTTCGTCATGCATACATGGAAATGAATGAAATCAAACTAAAAACATGCATAAATATTGAAAACTGAAACTGTACTAAAAGAATTTCAGAAAAACAAATCTCAAAAAAAAAGAATGAACATGCTAATGGTTTAAATAAGAAAAAGGCATTTAAGAGAAACAACTTCCACATTAGATGAGATGTTTTCTCCAAATTCCAACAGAGGTTCCCTTCACTTTAGCACTTCCGAATCTCAACAAAAAATTCTCTACTAATCACCAAATAGTAAAACTAAAATTCTCTCACTTATGCACAAAAGAAAACGAGAAGAGAGAAGAAGAAGAAGAAGAAGAAGAAGAAGAAGAAGAAGAAGAAGAAGAAGTTTGAGAGCACAATAGGAAGAAGTGTCTCTTGTTCTTTTAATGAAGAATTGTGTGCAACTTAGGGGGATTTATATAGGTGCTCATGAGCATATGGAACGTCCTTGGGCAGCTAGGGCAGCTCTCAATGTTTCGGCAAGTTTCCAAACGTCTAGATTTTGAAAGACGTAAGTGAGTTCATGGATCATCAATCTTGTCTATTTTCTTATGGCACCAAGGAATATTCTCTAGCATTGTTCTAATTCAAATTCAGAGAATATCTTCATTCTATAACCCTCCTAAATCTATTTTGGACGTCCCATAGTAAGAGAGAATATTCTCTTAGAACCTTCTCCTTTGGTTCTCTTGCTTGCTCATCACACAAGGCATGTTTCTCTTTTTTTCTTTTGGACGTCCAGCCAAGTGAGCATAGTATCATAACATGAGAGACACCATATCATAGTCTTAGATATTGATCTAAGTTCTAGGAAGCTTTCTGATTTGAGCTGACCCATAGGTTGCACACCAAGTGGGCATATCTCCTAGATTTGGCGCCAAAGTGAAAAAAAAAGAGTTTTCTATTTTGGTTTCCTTGCTAAATACATTGGATGGCTAGGGTTTTTATTTTAGAGCATCAATTTGGATTTCAAACCTTTCTAATTAGGTTAATTCACATGTGTGCACACACACATGTGCATGGGTGGGCCGATTTTGCTTAGGTGAGGCATGGAGTACATGATCACTTAGCTTGGTGTATGGAATCAATCTTCATAGATTTCCAAATCCTAGGTGGGACGTCTCATATAGGTGATGTACTAAATTACTTGTGTGGTACATTGGATCATATTTCATGGAATCACATAAAGAAAGACATCCCATGGTGGTTGATAGGGTGGGGTGCACCCAATCATAGTATTCCACCAATGTGACTTGCACATGCTTTGGGTGGCCATGCCTTCATGGGTTCACATAAATTTAATAAAATTTAATATCTCCCTAATCACTAGGAATTTAGGTGTATAACCTATAGTTTTGAAATCACATAATCAAGACGCAAATTTTAAAGTATAGTTTGGCCCAAGGTGATTTTTTTTAGAAACCTTCCTTATTTAGAGGCCACTGAAGGTACTCATTCGAATCTTGGCCAATGAAGGTACTCATTCGAATCTTGGCCAATTGTCCGGATTTTTGGATATGTCGTATGTTTTGTTAGTTTATGTCATGCCATGAAATTTTGGGTCATTTTAAATCCTCAAAGTACCCTAAATGTCACTTCTTTCCTAATTTAAACCTCTGAAGGGTGTTTGGCAACATGGGTGCCCTAATCTTGACCAATTTACCTAATTTTTTGATATTTTTAATCAATTGGCCGGTTCAAGTCACTTTGCTTCATTTCAGGTGATTTTAAATTCTTAAAGGTCACTAAATGAGAGTTTTACAACCTGCCAAATTCTGCCCTGAAACGAGCTCGGCTTCATTTACACCCAAATTTCATTGAATAGACCTTGAATTTCATTTCATTTGGTACAAAGTTTTCAAGCTAATTACATAAGATGTATCAGGATGCTCGACATACTTATTGGTAGTCGGGGATGAAGTGAGATATTGCAGCCTTTGTGCAGAGATGTGACACGTGCCAGTAGGTTAAGGCTAAGCATTAGAGACCCAGTGGTTTATTACAGCCCTTGGCTATTCCCGAGTAAAAATGGAAGCACATTACTATGGACTTTGTGATGGAGTTACCCCGGATTTAGCGAAGACATGATGTTATTTGGGTCATTGTGGATAGACTAAGTCTATTCATTTCCTCCCTATTCATACTAGGGACTCGGTTGAGAGACTAGGTTTGACTATTTATCTACAAGATCGTGAGATTACATGGGGTCTCAATGTCCATTATTGTGATACCCCAACCCCCATATCCTTAAGCATTGGACATAATCACCATTCTCTTGATAGTGGACTTAACCAAATGGCGGGTCGGGCCGGTATTACTTTACAAGTGATACTCACTTGTTCTTTTCTTTTCAATATCTCGCGCCTTTGTATCAAAATTCAAGAATACAAAATTTTCACTTTAATAAAATAAGGCAAATTAAAAAAGATAAAGAAATTCAAACTATTTTATTCATAATAAAAAAATTGAAAGTACTAAACTCTTCAAAAAGAACTAATTGTTACAGCGAAAGACTTCAAAATTCTTTTTAGTAGAAAAGCATAAATATTTTGGGCAACATGCCCTTAAAAATCCTAAAAAAATATAATAAGGTAGAAACTATCTAAGAACTATCCATATTCAACTGCTCCATAGGTTTCATGTTCCTAAAAAATAAGAAAAGGAAATAGTGAGCACATAGCCAAGTGGGTCATTTTCAAACAACCATTTTTCATATTCAAACTCATAACACAATCATAATTCAAACACTTGTAATCATTAGGCGTTTCAAACAACAATTTGTTCAAGTTAAGTCTCAGACCAAAAGGGTCGTTAATCCCTTGATGCTCTTAACTAAGTACACAGGGCTCATTCGGCATCAACCCATTAGTGGCATGTGTCGGCATCAACCCGTTACACATGGTGACCCACCAAGTAATGTGGTACACAACGCTCAAGTACTTAGGTCTGAAAACCATATGACCTAACTCATATGATGTAATACCTGAAATTTTAGTGACGTAATAATACCTGAAATTTTAGTGACATAATAATTGTAATACATGAAACTTTAGTGACGTAATAATCGAAATTTGGGTTTAAAACACATATATGTATATATTTAAATATAAACACATATATATATTTTTCATTGGTATGCAATTAATTAGTTAGTATGGAAGTATAAAAGAATATACATTAATTAATATTAGACATATAGAATTGTTCGGTAAATATAAGCTTCTCTATTTGAATAAAAAAATAGTATTTTTTATGATATTAATATAGAAAAGTATGTATATAAAGTATTAATTAGATGCACTCATGAAAATAATATTTCGTTTAGTATGATAGTAATATACATAGAGAAGTAATGTGTAAAGGAAAAGCATTCATGAAACATCCCATATGTTGAGATGTTAAAGTGGGCATGTGTGGGAAGGAATAATCCCACATTGGAAAGATAGAGACACTATTTGGAGGAGGGCCCTATATAAACCCCCCTACTCCACCCATTTCATTCATCCCAAAAACAAGAGTTGAAAATTCATCTTGTTTTTTCTCTTTGCTTCCTTCTTGGCAACCTTAGTTCTAAGTTCTTCTTTGCTTGAGCTATTCTAAATAGTTCGCGAAGTAGTAGCCACGAAGTGCTACAAATAATTTAGAAGCGATCTCGAAGTGAGTTTCTTTTCTTTCTTTTAATTTATTATTTTGATTTAGATGATGCTTGCTTGTTTGGTTAGCTTGATATTTTTTTATGTTTTTATTCTTGTTTTTTGAATTTATGTCGTTCAATTATCATGTTGCATGACCAAGAGAGTATGTTCTATAGTTGCGTCTTGTACGATCTTCTACATCAGAAATCGGAAGTCATTTTTTTTCCTGTTTGAGAGAGTATGCTCTGTAGTTGCTTCTCGTACGATCTTCTACATCAGAAATCGAAAATCTGTGTTTTGTTGATTTATCAAGTTATACTGTGGCATGTTTAATTTATTTTGAAATATTTATCTACCATGCTCTTGCACACAAAAGTTAGCTTAAATGAGATTCCAACCACGTACCGGTACGGGGGACTTTCTGTGTTCCATGTAGAATTGGAACTGGCTGTCAATACTGACACCAGCATGGAATGGGTTTCAAAAATGAACCCACTGGAAATGGGTTTGAGTTTCAAAATTGAACTCTCTCCGTAGATCTGGAGCGCAGAGGGTATTCTCGTTCGGTCTAAATTATGACTGAATTAATATATTGGTTGAATCGAAATAATCTCTGAAAGTGTTTGATCTGCTTGCATTGTCTGGTTGGAATAATGGATTAAATAGATGGAATGATTCACTGGGCTGTGTAGCTCACCCCCTTATTTTTCACAACAGGAAATTAATCAGCTTGCGTGAGATTTTTCTATAGAAATTTTTATTTATTTTATTGTAGGGCACATCGGCCCAAGTGGAATCATGTATTTTCAACATTAAATTTACTCTTTGCTGTAAAGGAATATTGTACTTGAAATTGTTGAATGAACAAATGAAGAATCTTCTTTACTATGATGTCATTTTCTACATAGACTAATGTACACAGGAACCCTAATGCATTTGGGTCTAAGAAGAAGAAAATGTAGCACGGGCCCGTCTCCCGGGCATCCCAAGATTGTTTATCAAAGAGAATTGAACCGTCAGATGACGTGGAAGATGGGACTTGGAAGGCGGGGTGTTACAAAGGTGGTATCAGAGCCTAGGCTTTAGATGCCTTCGGCAAGAATTAGAAGAAATTGACTAGTCTGGTAAGACTATTTATTGATTTAATTTAGAAGCCCTACCTCTTGTTTTGAAAACTAAAATGATTTTGAAAAATTGTTTTCGAAAAGAAATATATGTTTTCAATGGTTTTGTTTGGATACAAAGATTACAAATTGAGCTGATAGTGGGTAAGCCTTGTCCCGAGTAAAGCTAAACATTGAAAGGGAGATGGGTTATCCCGTTCTAGAAAGCACGGTTGCTAAGTAGACTTCGGTCTCGCCGTCCGATCTGGAGGTTGTCCCACCAGCTCATATGAGTAGTCGGAGTTGAAGAACACACTTATTTTCTTATGAGATAAAACAAGGAGGTGGTAATTAAGGGCTAGAAATTCACTATGGTCTAAATGAAATGCCAACAAGGATTTGAGAACCTAGGTCTAAGAAAGAGACCTTAAGTAGAGACTTGGGGGTTGCCAAGGATGGCACAGTGAATCATGAATAAACTTTTAAGGCATAAGCTAGAGACTTCAAATGTGAGAAAAACGAACACTTGTTTGGTCAGGGCACGAGATTGGGAGGATTCTGTATCTTTGGTTTCTATGTGGTATGGGACGCATAGGATTCAGGGATGTAGAGGAATCTTGAACTCGAAGAATGACGGGCCATGTTTGGTGAATGATCAGTGGCTTTGGACGAACTTGTTTCCCTGTGCTTGGTTGGTATGGGACGGTCAAGTAAAGTGAGGTTTGTGAAGCCATAGAAATCGAGACATTTGCGAAATTGTTTGGGTGCAGCTTTGTTCTGGGTGAAAACCTAAGTGGAAGGGGTAGAGTGGTATGGGACACTTGAACCTGAAAGCTTAAGTGGAAGCTTGGAACCTTGTTGTGCTAGCTTGATTGTATGATTGTGTGATATGCATGCTTTATTATTGCTTATTTGTTTTGAAACCAAATCTTGTACCCAATGACATTAGAAGATTTTGAAAATCCTCAAAACAGAACTTAGAAGCATAAACTGATAGGCCACAAAATAAATCGAGAACTTAGAAACATAAATGTAGTGTCACATTAGCACGGAAGGAACAAAAACCTGATAAAACAGACATGACAATTGACTAAAGAAAATGACAGTCATTTTCTCAAGTCTGAAAAAAGCAATTTATGTCTCGAAGGAGTTCCAACTTTAAACCCAAGTAATTCGACATTTAAAAAAAAAAAAAGATGGCCACCTTAATGATCACTTTATGACTCGCGAAGACTTACAAAGATGTATTACGCTATCTACCGGTAAGTGGTATTATTGGACTGATCCTTTGGAAGAAATTGTTCTTCATTTTAGATAATGAAATCATACCAACCCACATAAATACGACCTCTTTGAGATATACGGTTCATACCAAAAAAAAATATGAAGTTGGACTAATCTAGAAACCTTAGGCAATTTACTTTATTAATTACTCCGAAAAGGTACGAAGTTGGACAATTTTGTCAACTCAACGTTGATAATCATGTGCTTCAGATTGTTCTGCCCAAGATCTTGAGGGGATTGAATAGTCTAGGTTATTGTAGTTTAATTACTGTATTTTACCCTCATTTCCAGCAATAAAAGCGATAATAATAATAATAATAGTACTACAAAAAAAACATTCGACCCCTCGTGTTGATATTTTTTGAAAGATTATACAAAGATCAAAGGCAAAAAAAAAGAAAACAAAAAAAACAACAAAAAAACAAAAAAAAAACCAAAGGAGAACTTATTCTCCTTCTCCTTCTTCCTCTCTTTCTTCTTCTTCTTCTTCTTTTTCTTCTTCTTCTTCTTCTTCTTAAAGAGGGTTGCTGCTACTGAGGAGGCATATAGTCTCCAAAACCAGGATCCTGACTCGTTGAAAAAAGATCTTCCACTAGATGACTGATGCTAAAATCATTAAATGCTTCATCCATAATATTAACATCGCGTGATGATTAACATCGCGTGATGATAATAAAGATGATAACGACGACGAATTAGCCTGTAACATTCCATGATTCAACTCTTCCATACACCTGGATGAAAACCCTGCATTATTCAACATCAAGTCTGAGTCCAATAAAGACCCAATATCATTTGAGGCATTAAGATCAGATACAAAAACATTGTCAGGGTGACTAGGCACAATAGAAGCAGTAGGAGGATCAAAATCAATGGGATTTGAGTTGGAAGATGGCCTTAAGCAACTAGCAGAAGATCTTAAATCATTGGAGCAAGAGAAGCTATTGATGCGGTTGCTGTCATAGGTAAGAGACCCATCTGATGAAACATCACCACACATATCAAAAACAGATGGAACGAGTGACAACAAAGTACTAGTACTACTAACATTAGTAGTATTAGAAGTGGTACTATTGGCATCATTGCTAGGAAGTGAAAGAGTAGAGAGAACAGCAAAGTTTTGACAGTAAAAGAAATTGGTTCTAGCCCGAGGGCCTCTTATGAAGAGAGCAGCTTTGTCAAAAGCCAGAGCAGCTTCAATTTCAGTATTAAAAGCTCCAAGCCAGCGTCTTCCTTGAGCTAAATTAATCTCTGCAGCGTACCTTCCCCTAGATCGCATCCTTACACTAAGAAACCTTCCGGGATTCCTTTTCCTAGGCCCTCTGACGACCTCTTGATCACTGGTCCCACTAACTTGAGTTGTAGTCGTTGTAGAAAGGCTCATTTGAGCAGATCCATCAGTTTCTTGAATATCATAGATCTCATAAACTTCCCTATGTTTTTTTGAACTTGATACTTTTGAGGGAAGTGGAAGAACTTCTGAATGCATCGGTTCGGAGATAGGAACTTCCAATTTTGCCAGAGAGATAGGGGATGAATCAGTAAGAGTAGACCGAGAGCATAAAGGACCCTTACCTTTGCACGAATAGAAATAGGTGATTCAGACTGGGATCGAGACTTCTGAGACATCCGCTCGAGGACAATCGCAAGTGGAAGCTTATCATCTGAAGAATCTGAGTCGAGTTTCACGGGTGGTGGACGAACAGATTTACGAGCCAGCATCTTGAACCTTCGCGGTTTCGGCACCAGCATAGTCGTAGAATGCACCAGAGGAGTGGAAGAATTAACAGACTTGGATAGCGATGAAACCATAACTGAGATAAAAGAGAAGAAGAGCATTTTTTCAGAGCAAAAGAAAACGGATGATCAAAATGGTGAAAGGTGCGAATGGGCCCAGAATTTATAGGAGAAGGGACGATACTGTTATAACGGCACTACTACTGTTTTATCGGCATAATTATTAGGCGTCACTGTTAGAGACACTATTTTATCGGCATTATTGTCGACATTACTACTATTGTATCGGCATTATTGTCGGCATTACTACTATTTTATCGGCGTTATTGTCGGCATTACTACTATTTTATCGACATTACTACTATTTTATCGGCATTATTGTCGGCATTACTACTATTTTTATCGGCGATATTATCGGCCTTACTACTATTTTATCGACATTATTGTCGGCATTACTACTGTTTTATCGGCGTTATTGTCGGCATTACCACTATTTTATCAGCATTATTACCGACATTATTACTGTTTTTATCGGCGATATTGTCGACATTACTACTGTTTTATCGGCGTTATTGTCCGCATTACTACTGTTTTATCGGCGTTATTGTCCGCATTACTACTGTTTTATCGGCGTTATTGTCGACATTACTACTGTTTTATCGGCGTTATTGATGGCATTACTACTGTTTTATCGGCGTTTTTTATGGCATTACTATTGTTTTATCGGTGTAATTTTCGGTGTCATAGTCAAAAGCACTGTTTTATCGACGGCACTGTTCCTGTTGACACTAGGATGTCATGTTCATATCCTTATTCTATAAAGATAATACACTATGGACAACCACCAACTAGAGACGAAGAGTTTAAAGTTAAACTTCACTCGAGAACTGACCCTACAACTATTTTTCAAACAACATTGATGTAGATAAGTACAAATTTCGAGGACGAAATTTATTTTAAAGAGGGTAGGTTGTAATACCTGAAATTTTAGTGACATAATAATTGTAATACATGAAACTTTAGTGACGTAATAACCAAAATTTGGGTTTAAAACACATATATGTATATATTTAAATATAAACACACACATATATATATATATATATATTTGTCATTGGTATGCAATTAATTAGTTAGTATGGAAGTATAAAAGAATATACATTGATTAATATTAGACATATAGAATTGTTCGGTAAATATAAGCTTCTTTATTTGAATAAGAAAATAGTATTTTTTTATGATATTAATATAGAAAAATATGTGTATAAAGTATTAATTAGATGCACTCATGAAAATAATATTTCGTTTAGTATGATAGTAATATACATAGAGAAATAATGTGTAAAGGAAAAGCATTCATGAAACATCCCATATGTTGAGATGTTAAAGTGGGCATGTGTGGGAAGGAATAATCCCACATTAGAAAGATAGAGACACTATTTGGAGGAGGGCCCTATATAAACCCCCCTACTCCACCCATGTCATTCTTCCCAAAGACAAGAGTTGAAAATTCCTCTTGCTTTCTCTCTTTGCCTCCTTCTTGGCAACCTTAGTTCTAAGTTCTTCTTTGCTTGAGCTATTCTAAATAGTTCGCGAAGTAGTAGCCACGAAGTGCTACAAATAATTTAGGAAGCGATCTCGAGGTGATTTTATTTCCTTTCTTTTAATTTATTATTTTGATTTAGATGATGCTTGCTTGTTTGGTTAGCTTGATATTTTTTTTATGTTTTTATTCTTGTTCTTTGAATTTATGTCGTTCAATTATCATGTTGCATGACCAAGAGAGTATGCTCTATAGTTGCGTCTTATACGATCTTCTACAACAGAAATCGAAAGTCATTTTTTTTCCTGTTTGAGAGAGTATGTTCTGTAGTTGCGTCTCGTACGATCTTCTACATCAGAAATCGAAAATATGTGTTTTGTTGATTTATCAAGTTATACTGTGGCATATTTAATTTCTGTTGAAATATTTATTTACCATGCTCTTGCACACAAAAGTCAGATTAAATGAGATTCCAATCACGTACCGGTACGAGGGATTTTTTGTGTTCCATGTAGAATTGGAACCGGCTGTCAATACTGACATCAGCATGGAACGAGTTTCAAAAATGAACCCACTGAAAATGGGTTTGAGTTTCAGAATTGATCTCTCTCCCTAGATCTGGAGCGCAAAGGGTATTCCTGTTCAGTCTAAATTACGATTGAATTAATATATTGGTTGAATCGAATTAATCTCTGAAAGTGTTTGATCTGATTGCATTGTCTGGTTGGAATAATGGATTAAACAAATGGAATGATTCACTGGGCTGTGTAGGTCACCCCCTTATTTTTCACAACAGGAAATTAATCAGCCTGCAAGAAAATTTTTTTCATAGAAAGTTTTATTTATTTTATTGTAGGGCACATCGGCCCAAGTGGAATCATGTATTTTCAGCTTTAAATTTACTTTTTGCTGTAAAGGAATATTGTACTTGGAATTGTTGAATGAACAAATGAAGAATCTTCTTTACTATGATGTCATTTTGTACATAAACTAATGTACACAGGAACCGTAATGCATTTGGGTCTAAGAAGAAGAAAATATAGCACGGGCCCGTCTCCTGGGCATCCCAAGATTTTTTATCAAAGAGAATTGAACCGTCAGATGACGTGGAAGATGGGACTTGGGACGCGGGGTGTTACATATGAAAAGAACATCCATAGTGTCGCCTTGACCACTATGATGGTACGTGGTTATTATCACCATCATCTTAGATTAAATCATGATTTATTAAAATAAACTTCAGAATATGAAATCAAACTAAAATTCAGAATATACACAGTCAATTCATGAAACACTTCATAAAACATGCATCATACTTAAAAGCCTAAGCATGATACTAGCATAGCATGGATGAAATGATTGCTCAAACATAAATCAAAACTGAAATACTGAAATAAACATTTAAAAACTCTAGAACTGAAATTGAAAATCTTTGAATTCAGTAAAAAAATACACAAACAATAAGCATGCCATGAATTTAAATAAGAACAGAAGGGTGTTCTAGAAATCACTTCCACCTTGTAACGTTTTCTTTAGAAATTTCGGCAGCAATTCCCCCACGTACTAGTGCCAATGAAGATCACCCAACCTAATTCCCCAATTCGAGAGAAGAACTTCTCAACACAAGTAAGAAGAAAGAAAGATGGGAAGAAGTGCCAAGAAGAAGGCTTAAAGAAAATAAGAGGCAATTTCAACTCTTATTTTTGTAATGAAGGAATTGAGAGCCTAGGGGGGGTTTATATAGGTTTTCATAGGGAGAAAAATAAGAACTTTTAAGTTTTTCTTGGAGTAAAACACTTAAATTTTCTTTAATTTGGTACTTTCTAATTTTGCAAAAAATTGAGTTTTCTTTTTTTTTTGAAATTTAACAATAAATTTTTGAATTTTAGAAACTTTTTTTCGAATTTTTCGTGATTTTTTCTGATTTTTCAGTTTTAATTTCGGAACCTTCAATTTAGGCCGTTGGATTGATCTCGGATTGATCAACAAAATCGGAGCCTCAAATCTTAGCGCTTGGATCGTCCTCATGTTTCGCACGCAGATCTCGTTCGTGATTAACAAAAATGCTTTGGATCGTCAGATCATCCTCGAGCACAGCATATCCATTCGCGATCAATGAAAATGCCTCAAATCGTCGGATCGTCCTTGAGCACAGCACTAGATCTTCGTTCGCGATCAACAAAATGCGTCTGAACCGTCGGATCGACCTTGAGTGTGGCATGCAGATCTCAGGTCGCGATCAACAAAATGCGTTTGGACCGTTGGATCAACCTCGAGTTTCATACGCGGATCTCAGTTCACAATCAACGAATCGTGCCTGCCGTAGGATCGTCCTTGAGTGCGGCATGCAGATCTCCGGGCCATTCGATTTTGATGATCCGGTGCACCCAGGCATTGGTGCAGTTTTAATCTCATTCTTTGGATCTTGGCAGATCGATCGTAGACCGTTGGATGTGTTTTAAGTTTATTTTTTTTATTTTTCAACCGAATTTCTTATTTTATTTTTGGATTTTTTGCCAAATCTTGATCCCAATTGACTTTCTAAATCTTGTTTTCATCAAAAATTGCACATATCCTTGTATTTTTGGCTATGATATCCCATGATATACATTATATTCATATATTTTCTCTAAAAATCCATTAAATGGATTTTTATTCCTCATTTGGGTAAACTAGGACTTACCAAATTTTTCATCCATCAATTCCGTATAATTTTTTATGTAAAAATTCAAATTTCATATGAACTTTTCGAGATGTTACAACCTACCCTCCTTAGAAAAAATTTCATCCTCGAAATTTGTACATATTTAGGTATTCCTTGTGAACAGATGCAGGTACTTGGTCTTCATCTTGCTTTCGAGTTCCCACGTGGCTTCTTCTATCCCATGATGTTTTCACAGCACCTTCACTAATGGGATATCATTTGTTCATAGATTTTGTACCTTGTAGTCAAGGATTCTAACTATTGTTTCCTTGTAGGTAACATCATCTTGAATATTCAATACCTCCCAGTGAATGATGTGGGAGGGGTCAAGTTCATATTTCCTCAACATTGATACATGGAATAAGTTATGAACTGAAGCCATCCAATTTGGTAGGTCCAATTCATAAGCACATTCCTTGGAGATAAACCTTGGAGATAACTTCCCTTTGAATTCAAACCTTTTGATACCCTTCTGAGGATTAATCCTCAGAAATACTTTGTCCCCAACTTGGAACTCTAATGGTCTTCTCCTTTTGTCAGCGTAGCTCTTTTGACGGCCCTATGTAGTAGTCAGTTTCATTTGTACTAAATTGACTTGGTTTCTCGTTTCTTCCACCATGTCTGGCCCAGTTAATACTTGATCTTCAAGTTCAGCCCAACAGGTAGGTGATCTGCAGGGTCTTCCATATAGAGCCTTGAATGGAGCCATTTTTACGCTTGCCTGGTAACTGTTGTTGTAGGCAAACTCCACCAAGTGTAAGTATTTGCTCCAATTCCCTTTGAAGTCTAAAATGCAAGACCTCAACATATCTTCCAAAATCTGGATAACTCTCTCAAACTAACAATCCGTCTAAGGGTGAAATGTTGTACTCATGGTGAGTTTAGTACCCATCCCCTTTTGGAAGCTCTGCCAGAATTGTGAAGTAAAGCGAACGTCTCTATTAGACACGATAGTCTTAGGTACACCATGAAGTCTGACGATTTCTTTCACATACATTTATCCCAGCTTGCTGACTTGGTCTGTGGATCTGATTGGCAAGAAGTGAGCCACTTTGGTGAGATGATCTACTATTACCCAAACAGTGTCTTCTCCTTTTTGGTTTCTAGGTAAACCACTAACGAAGTCCATGGCAATGTTATCCTACTTCCATTCAGGGATTGGGAGTGGTTGTAACATTGCAGAGGGTTTTCAGTTTTCTGCTTTCACTTGTTGACATGTTAAGCACTTTAAGACATATTTAGCTATGTCTCTTTTCATTCCTTTCCACCAGTAGGTTTTCCTGAGGTTCTGGTACACCTTATCCCCACTTGGGTGTATGGTATACTTAGTTTGATGAGCTTCATCAAGTATGACATGCTTGTTCTATCCCTGCTGAGGTACACATATCCTTTCTCTGAGCCTTAGGATGTTTTCAGCATCCATCCTGAAGTCAGTATGCTTTCCTTGCGTGACTCCTTCGATTAGTTGAGCAAGCCACTTGTCTTGCCTCGGTTCATCCATGATCTGATGTAATAGATCTGGTTGGCAAGACATATTGTAAAGATAGGCTTTTTTTCATTGAGGTTTACACCCAACATAAAATCTTCAATTAACTGGTACATCTAGCCTTTTTCTTCCTCCTATTTGTTGAATTTCCTACTCAAAGCATCAGCCACTACATTGGCCTTCCCCGGATGGTAGTATAGTTGAAAATCACAATCTTTCAAGAACTCCATCCATTTTCGTTGCCTGAGGTTTAGCTCCTTCTGGGTGTAGATGTACTTCAAGCTCTTGTGATCTGAAAACAACTCAAATTTCTCGCCATAAAGGTAGTGTCTCCAAATCTTCAGGGCAAACACAATGGCCGCTAGCTCTAGGTCGTGAGTGGGGTAATTTCTTTCATGGACCTTCAGTTGTCTTGAGGCAAAAGCGATGGCTTGCTTTTCTTGCATTAGGACTATGCCCAATCCACTCAGTGAGGCATCATTGTACAGTGTGTAAGTAACACCAGGAGTTGGGGTAACTAGAACAAGAGCCGTAGTCAATCTATTCTTCAGTTCTTGGAATGGTTGCTCATCCCACTCGAACTTAACTCCTTTTCTAATAAACTCAGTCATGGGTTCTGCCAACTTAGAAAAATCCTTAATGAACCTTTGTAGTAGCATGCCAAGCCCAAGAAACTTTTGATTTCTATTACTATCTTAGGTTGTTTTCAGTTCATAACAGCTTCCACTTTTTCGGATCTACAGAGATGTTTTTTGCTGACACTACGTGGCCAAGGAACTTGACCGTCCTCATCCAAAACTCGCACTTACTGAATTTAGCACATAGCTGGTTTCTTTTGAGAGTTTCTAGTACGATCCTCAAGTGTTCTAGGTGCTCAGCTTCTGACTTAGAGTAGATTAGTATATCATCCACAAATACCACTGCAAATTGGTCAAGGTACTATCTGAACACTCATTTGATCAAATCCATGAAGGCTGCCAGGGCATTGGTCAAACCAAAGGGCATCACAATGAACTCAAAGTGTCCATATCTTGTTCTAAAGGTCGTCTAGTGAATGTCAGACTCTCGAATCCTCAGCTAATGATATCCTGACCTAAGATCAATTTGAGAAAAATGAGTGGCTCCTCCTAATTGATCAAATAGGTCGTCAATCCTTGGTAAAGGATATTTATTCTTTACTGTAGCTTGATTTAACTTCTGGTAGTCGACACACAGTCGCAAGGAACCATCCTTCTTTTTCACGAATAATACTGGGGCTCCCCAGGGTGATTCACTAGGCTTGATGAAACTTTTCTCCCTGAGTTCGTCCAGTTGAGTTTTCAGCTCAATTAGTTCTACTGGCGTCATTCTATAAGGAGGTATGGCTATAGGGTTGGTTCCAGGGTGAAGTTCAATCTCGAACTCTAACTCTCTTGCTGGTGGTAGTCTAGGTAAGTCATTTGGGAACGCATCCTCGTACTCACTGACTACAGCTAGGTCGTGAATATTCTTCAAGTCAGTAGGTTCTTCTTTAGAGGGTTCCTCGAACTCCACCATCTATTTCAAACAATTCAGCAAGGTTCAGGTTGGACTCCTTGGTAGTCTTCGCACATCCCCATTGATTTTAAAGATCTCCTGTAACACCCCAACCCCCGCTTTCCTTGAGTTTTGGACAACCACCATTATTCTGATGATGGACTTAACCAATTGGCGGGTTGGGTCATGTTACTTTACAAGTGACACATACTAGACTTTCTATTTTTCAATACCACATGCCTTAGAATAAATTCAATAGTACAAATTCACATTTAATAAAATCAAGGCAATTAAAGGTAAAGAAAAATTCAACTTCTTTATTAA
>JAJIYU010001592.1:0-34782 GCA_030144865.1 Tinospora cordifolia | reverse complement strand
ATGCACCAAATCAGCACAAAATCAAAGGAAACTAGTGCATCTCGCATTGCCGCGGTCGCCGGATTTTGGCGACACGTACTCAACACCAAATGCTTGATCTTTTAGTTTAAAGCATACATCAACTCACTGAAAATAGTTTTCACTTGTAGAAAACGGTTTCGGAAGCTAAGGAAAACATGATTTCAAGAAGGTTTCAAGATTTTACCTTAGCACAACTCAAATCCACCATTGTTGATGTTGTTCTTGATGGATCTGAGCTTGAATATGGTGGATAATGATTCGAAGGGGCTCAAACCACCCTTAGAACACGTAGAAACGGAAGCAAACGAGCTAGGATGAGAAGTAGAGAAGAAAACCAACGAGTTGCAGCGAAAAAATGATAGATCTAGGGTTTTCTGCGCATGTTTTCTTTATATAGAAACGACGGATGACCGCGGTCATTGTGTGATTACCGCGGTCGACAGAACGGTGTGCATCTTCTCATTTCTGGGTTTTCCATTTGATGACCGCGGTCCTCCAATCATGGACCGCGGTCATCAGATGTATTTTTCATTTGATGACCGCGGTCCTCCATTCATGGACCGCGGTTATCAGATGTGTTTTCCATTTGATGACCGCGGTCTTCCATTCATGGACTGAGGACATCAATGTTTTGATCTCTTTTTTTTTTCTTTTGCATGATGACCGCGGTCACTCAGCTATGGACCGCGGTCACCAGTGGCCTCTCAGTTTGGATGTTATTTGTGATGACCGCGGTCACCATTTCATGGACCGCGGTAACCAGAGGGATGTGTTTTCCTTCGTTTCTGGTTTCTCATGCAATGACCGAGATCCTTTTAGACCGACTGCAGTCACCAAAATGTAATTTCTAGTATTCGGTGTTTTTCTTTGCCATTTCTTGTGTTACTCGGATTGGCATCACTCTTACACTTATTTATACTTATAGTACATGGTTTTCGGACATTTTGGCCATCTTGAACTCGTTTATTGAGTTTGTTATTCAGTTTTCATCGTACATCAGTTACGTGGACGTCTCATAAACGTTCGGGGTATTACAATCAATTACTTGACCTAGTCGGGAATAATTCACATACATCCGTTCCATTACCTTAGTTACTAAGTCCATTTGATTGACCTCGGTCAATCTTGGTCAACCCTAGTCAACTTATCATTTGCTGACCTAGCTGGTCAACAGAGTCACATAGGGTCAATTTTGGGTCAATTGGACCAAAAGGGTCAATATTCCCAATTCTCATTACTTAGGCACAAACCTTAGCCTATGACCCTATCTGCGCAACCATTTTTTTAATTTTTCTTCGGGCAATCTGTTCATCGAATTTGCGCTAAACCTTGCAGAATTGTTCTAGACTTCCTAAAGTTTCCCTAAAATTTTGAATTATAATTTTTGGACCTCATTTACTAAGGTTTCTAAGCATAATAGCAGAAATTGCATAGATTCCATATCCCCTGTGACAGGCAGTGACTGTTTGCCTTAGTTAACTTAGCTACACACGTCAAAATGTCCTGAAATTTTGTAGGCCACTTCTAGATCTCTCCACCAAATTTCAGCTCAATCTATCATGGTTTGATTAGTCAATTTTATCTCAGAAATTTCAGCCAAATTGTGAAATTTCTGGGTTCAAGGATTTTACAATCTTCTAGTGTTCATTTCCCTCATTCAATCACCATTCTATGGGTTGTTTCTTGTGTCTACTTACAGTTTACAGGTCATAACACATCCACTAATCACAACCACTTTGAATCAATAGTATGCAACATCAAAAACATGTTTATGATTCTATCAATATTCTGCTACATTTTAAAGAACACAAGGAATTTGTTCTAACACCCTACAATCATAACATATTTGCATGTATTAACAAGACACATCCACAAGAGTTCAAGGTCAAGTCTTTATACCTTTCTGGAACTTCTACTATGGGGTCCACTATGCCTCTGGTTCCAGCCCGAAAGGGTGCCTTGAAGTGTCCTAAATGTAGCTCTTGTTTTGGTCTCAATCTCTTTTTTTAGCACTGCAGTAAGTCACATAGTGAATACCAGAGACTCACAAGACGTATTAAACATTCTAATATGCAATTTCTACCACTTGGACACTTGAATACACTTCATGAGAAGTAAAGTGAAGGGTTTCAACTGAGGGACGAGACTGGATTGGTCCTGGTATGAGCCTTCCCAAGGTTGCTCCAACTGTTTCTGTTACACAGTTGCAACAGTGAGTAAGCAACCAACTTCAAGAGTCCTAAAATCATGCATAAAACCCTATTTTTCATTCTCTAACTCTTGGAAATCAAAGTATATACAAAAATGAAGGGAGTGAACCATTTTACCTTCAAAAATGAACTAGAAATGGCCAAGGTCCAAGGCTTCAAAAGTGGTTCTAGCACACACTTTCTAATTTTTCTGGTTCTGAGCTGTGTGGACAGCCCTCTTCTTGATGTTTTCTGCTTTAGATAGCTCCAAGACTGGGCAAATTACTTGTAGGACCTTGTAGGTGGTGGTACAAGCTTCAAATCAAGATATAGTTTGCAAGATTTGATGGAGAATCAAAGAAGTTCTGAGCTTGAAAAGTTTGCTACAAAATCTAAAAATTCTAGAGTTTGAGTTCAAGAATGTCTTTTTGTTGTATTGGGATGCTTGCTTGGCAAAGGTGTGGATGACATGTGGCTTCTAGGTGGCACTTAGCATCACATGTTGGATGCCCAGTTGGCAACCTGAATTGGCCACAAGGGAGGCCATGAAGTGATGGAAATCTGTTGCAAGAAATCTGTTGGAAAAATCTCCCAAAAATCACCAAAATTCGTCAAAAATCCAGATATTTTCGCACAAAAGGACAAAAAAAAACAAAGGCTGGTTTTTGGGTGGACTGGGCGCATGGGCCAGCCCATATGGGGCCCTCAAAGCGCGCGGACTTGAGCCCGCGCACACCTGCGCACTTGGGGTCAAGCCAGGGGCCCGACCATGTTCGGCCTGTGTGCCCCCCCGAACCAATTTTTTTTTTTTGCTCATTTTTTGTTTTTCCTTTTCTTTTATTGCATATATACACCAATATATATGTGTTATATACCGAAATTTTACATTTTTTTCTAAATTATTAAAAATTGTCTAATTCATCATTTTTCATCAAAATATCACTATTATACACCATTTCATCATTTATTTAATTAGTTTCTCTAAAAATTGTATAATTTTTCAAAATTTTCATTTATCATTCTAAAAATTCGATAATTGCTCCAAAAATTCATAAATTAATCCTATAATTTATTTTTCTCATGAAGACACCTTTTTCTAATATTTTCATGTGTTTTCTCCTTAAAATTGCATTTTCTCAAATTATTTCTATTTTTCTTAATAATTAATCCGAAATTGAGAAAAATTGGAAAAGATTTTGTATTCTCTCATTAAAATTCCAAAAAATACATGGAAACATAAATGTCGAATTCGTCGATCTAATGTTAAAAATATGGGTCATCACAGTCTCCCCTCCTTAAAATGAATTTTGTCCTCGAAATTCTCTGATGCACTAAAGATCAAGGGGTAACTCTCATAATCTCTAAGAAGTGACTCGCCTTATAATCTTCTCGCTCCCAAGTGTCCTACTTAGCACCGTGGAACTACTAACGGACTCATACCATCGGTATCTCCTTGTTGCACAGTCTCCTCACAACTCGATCAACAATGGCTACTGGAACCTCATCATACGTACAATCCTCTTGCAAGTCAATGTGTTTCCAATTAATCACGTGCAAGGGATCAGAGTGGTACTTCCTCAACATCGATACATGGAACACATTATGTACCCCTGATAACTGAGGCGGCAACGCCAATCGGTATGCCACAGGACCTACACGCTCAAGGATTTTGAAGGGTCCAATATACCTTGGTGCGAGTTTCCCTGAAATGTCAAACCGAGTCTGCCCCTTCCTAGGGGAAACTCATATGAGAACATGATCACCAACCACAAACTCTAGGACCTTCTTCCGGTTATCTGCATAACTCTTCTGCCAGTCTTGACCTGCCTTCATGTTCTAACAGATCCGCTGAATCTTTTCATTCTGCTCTTGCACAAAAGTAGGGCCCAAAACTATTGTATCACCAACTTTGGCCCAACAAGCTGGCAATCGGCAAGGTCGACCATATAATGCATCAAAAGGTGTCATGTCGATACTCGTCTGGTAACTGTTATTATATGCAAACTCACACAGGAGGAAGTGATCCTCCTAGCTACTACCAAAATTAACTATGCATACCCTCAACATATCCTCAAGTACCCGAATAACTCTATCAGACTAACCATCAGTCTGTGGATGGAAGGTTGTGCTCAGGTTCATATTAGTCCCTAACTGATTATGCAAGTTCTGCCAAAAACGGGATGTAAACCGAGCATGTCTATCTGACACAATGGACATTGGGACCCCATGTAATCTCATAATCTCGCGGATATACAACCAACTCAGCCTCTCCACCGAGTTTCTATTATTCATTGGAAGGAAATGAATCGACTTAGTAAGTCTGTCCACAATGACCCATATAGCATCATGTCTTCGTTGAGTCTGGGGTAATCCCATCACAAAGTCCATGGTAATGAGCTTCCATTTCCACTCAAGAATAGCCAAGGGTTGTAATAAACCATCGGGTCTCTAGTGTTCAACCTTAATCTACTGGCACGTATCACATCTCTGCACAAAGGCTGCAATATCCTACTTCATCCCCGACCACCAATAAGTACGTCAAACATCCTGATACATCTTATTAGCGCCTGGATGGATGGTGTACCTCAAGCGGTGCAGCTCTGCTAGCATTCCCTATCTCAGGCGAGGGTCATCTGGTACCCACAATCGTCCCCTAAACATCAGCGCACCATCAGTATCAACCGACCACTCCACACAAGAAGTGTCGTCTGCCCGCCCCCGGTACATCATAAGGTCAACATCATGAGGTTGAACCTCTATAGTCTCGGTAAGCAACAACGGCTAGGCTCTCATCTGTGCACTGACTCTGGTCTCGGTCGAAGTCTCGTGGATACTCATCACTGTCACATAATCAATCATCCTCCACTCCTGAGACATATGCCTAGCCACACAAGCAGTCTCGACCTGTACTCTGCTAAGCGCATCAGTCACCACATTGGCTTTCCCGGGATGGTACTCTATGGTAAAGTCATAGTCCTTAAGTGGTTTCATCCATCTCTTCTACCTTTTGTTAAGGTCCTTTTGTGAAAACAAGTACTTGAGGCTCTTATGATCAAAATAAAGTGTGAAACGCTCACTGTACAGATAGTGTCGCCAAATCTTGAGCGCAAACACTACTGTCGCCAACTCTAAGTCATGCACGGGATAGTTCCTCTCATGAATTTTTAGTTGTCACAAGGTAAAAGCAACAACTCCGTTACCCTGCATCAAAACACACCCAAGGCCTGTACCACATGCATCTGTATAGATCGTCAACTCACGGCCTGGTTCTGGTAGCACAAGAACTGGGGCAGATGTTAAATGACGCTTCAGCTCAAGAAAGGCTTCCTCACACTTATCTGTCCACTCAAATGGTGTATTCTTCTGGGTAAGCTTCGTCACGGGGGCAGCGATCCTTGAGAAATTTGGCACAAATCTGTAGTAATAGCCTGCCAAACCCAAAAAGCTACAGATCTTTGTCACAGTGGTAGGTTTTGGCCAACCTATAATAGCCTCAACCTTAGCTGGGTTAATTGAAATGCCCCCGGCTCCTACTACATGGCCCAAAAATTGGACTTCTGTCAACCGAAACTCGCACTTGCTAAACTTGGTATATAACTGATGATCTCTGAGAGTCTGCAGTGCGATCCTCAAGTGCTCAACGTGTTCCTCCCTAGTCTTCGAGTAAATAAGGATGTCATCGATAAAGATGATGATGAATGAGTTCAAGTAGGGACAAAACATTCTCTGCATCAAGTCCATGAACATCGCTGGGGCATTTGTCACGCCAAATAGTATGACTAAGAACTCGTAGTGCCCATAGTGAGTTCGAAAGGCCGTCTTCGGTACATCTTCTTCCCTAACTCTCAACTGATGGTACCCAGATCTCAGATCGATCTTTGAAAATACAGTGGCACCTCGAAGTTGATCAAACAAGTCATCAATGCGCGGAAGAGGGTATTTGTTCTTCACTATTACCTTATTCAGCTCTCTGTAATTGATACACAAATGGAGGCTTCCATCCTTCTTCTTCACAAACAATACTAGAGCACCCCAAGGTGACACATTCAGGGTAATAAAACCCTTACTCATCAACTCCTCAAGTTGGACCTTCAGTTCCTGCAATTCCTTAGGTGTCATTCAATAAGGAAGGATCGAAATGGGCTGTGTCCCCAGAATAATCTCAATGATAAAGTCAATCTCCCGTTTGGGAGGTAAGCCAGCCAAATCATCGGGAAACACGTGAGGAAAGTCTTTAACAACAGGAATCTCATCTATGCTCTACTGTGAAGGTCCCTCACCGAGGGTGATCATACTGGCCAATGTATCTATGTCAGACTGTGTCGCTATCCTACCTAGGGTCCTCGGTCTATCTGAAGCACTACCCTAGAAGGTCACAACAGGCTGCCCTGGAATCTAAAATACTATTATCTTGGTGAAGTAGTCGACATAGGCATGATAAGCTGCTAGCCAGTCCATCCCAAGTATAGCGTCGAACTCCAAGAACTTTAGTATTCTAAGGTCTACAAGGGTCTCGAAGTCGTCAAACTCAATGTGCAGGCCTCTTAAATCAAATTGGGGTAGATCCATTCCCTGGCTGCAGTGCTCAGCACAAGCCATGTAGATGCTCTAATAGGTCTAAGTCCCAATCTATCTATGACATGCCCAAAATCAAAGACAATGTAGATCCAGCATCAATCAACACATAGATAGATATATCAAGTAGGAACATGTTACCCTCTACTAGAGCCCTCGTCGCCTTAGAATCTGGGTAGGTGATTCTTTGTGTCGATTCTTGAGTGCTGGTGGTGGGTGCACTGGAGGCGGGGATAGGCATAGGGCAATAATATCTCTTGTGGCTGAGCTGACCACACTGGTAACATATAATCAGACGCCTCTACTCGGTCTAGCCTCGGCCCTGGCTTCCGTCCCTTGAATCTCTGCCTCGACCTCCACCTCGACTTCCCTGCTGGGTCGGTGGTTGTCCCATCTGCTGATATGTCTGTACTAGGGTGGCTGCGAAGGTGACTACAGTAGTAGGCTGAGTCTGCGCTCCTCCAGACTGTCCCTCCGTATACTTCATCTTCCTATGGAACCTACTTCCTCAGGACCCACCACAATGGCCACCCTGTGCCTGCAACTGTGGTTGAGATAGGGGCTGTGTCTACAGGGATGCACTCTGTACCATCTGGGTGGTCGGATGTTGATCCCTACCATCCACCTCAAACTGTAGTGCATGCCTCTGTATGATCTTTAGAGTAGCCTCACTGTATGCTGACGTAACCTGTCTGATGCTGGCCCTCAACCCATGACGGAAGAATCTAGCTCTCTCCCTTGGGTTACTCACTAGATCGGGTGCATAGGCCTCCAGTCTGAAAAATCTGTGGGTGTACTCCCTAACTGCCATATCTCCCTGCTATAAAGCCAGGAACTCCACCTTCTTATGTTTTCTCTCTGTTGTAGGGACATAGGCACTCAAGAATAGCTCCCGAAATCAGGCCCATGTAGAAATTTGTCCCTCTATAAACTGATTGGCCCTCCACCAAATCACGGCCTCATCCGCGAGCATGTGTGTTGCGAACAACACCTGGTTCTCCTCTGACAGCTTCAGTGTCCTAGCATTCTTCTCAATGTTGAGAAGCCAGTTCTCTGCTGCATCTAGACTCAAACCCCGTGGAACTCCTTGGGCCTCAGATCCAAGAATCTCTTTAGGAAGCGATCATGAGTGGAGTCATCGCCCTACCTCACTAGGGTTGCCTCTGCCTGGGCTGCAGCCCTCTCCTCCTCCCTGATCTCAGGTATAACCGATGTAGGAGGCGCTGCTAGCTCAACCCTCTGTCTCTTGGCCTCTATCCTGTCAAGCCTCTTACTTAGTAAGGCCACCTAGGCGTGACCGGCCTCATTAGACGTTCTGATCAAGGCCTCTAGTCTCTGTATGGCGTCCTATCCAAACTGAATCAAAGGTGGTGGCGGTGCCGACTCTGGGGTCTCGCGTGGTCTCCCACGTCGAGGAGGCATCGTGGTCTACATAAAAATGTTTAACTTTCATTAGTTCCAAATGAGCAAACCACGACTTCAGACATCAAGACGACTATTTTTAAGGAATCACCTAACCCATAAGGTTCAAAGTCTCAATCTTAAAGCTCACTAACACCCTATGATAGTCGAATTCCCTTCGTGATATGGCCACTCTCACTTGGTTCCTCTTTCTACCAGTCAGGAGCTAGGAAGTTTTGTCCATACTCTCATGTTGCTACTCTAAGTCTTTTCTAAGGTCTTTTCTCTTTTATACTTTTGTGATTACTCTAAGACTCTCTTAGGTCAATAGCACTTAGGCTCTGGTACAACGCTGTCGGGACCCCTTCCCTAAGATGAAGGACGAACTAACCGACACAATGTCCCAACAAATTAGCCCACAAGCCGAGTTTGCCAAGGCACTGTTAAGACTCAACATACAACACCACATCACACACTCTCATAATAATCTAAGGAATGCAGTAGAAACTTAATACATGGACACCAATAAGAACTTGATATTTCCAAAATGGGTCATTTTAACATGTGTAGCAACGGGAGTAATAATGAAAAACATTCACTGAGGCTAATTATCCACGGCGGCTCAGTGAGTAATGCAGTCTAATTCAAACTTAGAACAAGTATTCCACAATTAAAAACATGTTCCATGAATGCATGAACAATAGCATTATGCAAGTGAATGCAATAGTAAACACCATTTAAATCCATAATGCAGTCGTGCACCTTCATTCAAAACAGTTAAATAATGAAAAACATTCACCATGGCTTGCAAGCTCTCCGAGGCTATTAAAAATCACTTGAGCGGGTTGCAGACAGTTAGGCGCATCGTGTCGAATTTGAGTTGGCATTGATGGTGAGCCACCACTATGAGATTTTTTTAAACTCGTGTTGAATAATAATTACTCTGGGATTGTTAGAACTCCCATCAATGCCAACAACTTTAAGTTGAAGCCCTCTCTAATTACTATAATGCAACAAGAGCAATTTGGGGCTTGGCTACTGAAGATTTGATGGGACATCTAAACTCATTCATAGAAATCTATGATACTGTTAAGATAAATGGGGTAACTGAAGATCAGTTGAGATTAAGGTTTTTTCCCTTCTCTCTAAGGGATAAAGCGAAGATATGGCTGCAGACTCTCCTACTAGGTTACATCACCACTTGGGAAGAGATGGAATAGAAATTCATGCAAAAGTATTTCACTCTAGCAAAGTTTCATCAACTTAAGGGTGCAATCAGTCTGTTCAAGTAGTCCAATTTTGAGTCTCTCTATGAAACTTGGGTGAGATTCAAATATTTATTAAGAAGATGTCTTCAACATGGTTATCTTCCATGGCTTTATATTTAGATGGTCTATAATGGTTTGACACCACCTACCAGAGCCTTAGTTGATTCGACAGTGAGAGGTTCGTTAACGGGCAAATACACAATAGAGGTCACTCATCTCATTGAAGATATGGCAACTAACGCCTATGGTCATGGCACATAGAGAAGCTCAGTAAAAAGGGTTAGATCACATGAGGTTGATGAGATCATAGCTCTACATGCACAGATTGCTCCTATGTCCCACTAGATGAAGTCATTGATTGAGAATCTAGGTAGTAGACGGTTTCAGGTGCCCCAAAACCAAACTATTTCAACTATAGTAGAAGCACATAAGGCTTCCTCTACTACAAAAGCATTTATAGAACAGCTTAATGCACTGAACCGTTTCAATTTACCAAGCATTCTCCAATTAGCAGTGAAGCTCTTTTTCACGTCAATCCTAAAGAAAGCTGCAAAGCCATATTTACAAGAAGTGGGATACAGATCCAGAGCCAACCTATTCCATCTAGCCTCATGTTGCCAATTAATGACTCTAATAATTCCAAAGGGCCAATTCTTGCAGAGCAACCAAATATGACGCTTACTGATGATAAAAATAAGAAAGGAAGACTTCCTAGGATCACTATCTAAGGGAACAAAAAGCTTGAACCTCCTCTATTCTCCTTTTCACAGAGATTTTATATATAGAAAAATAGTTTGCACGGTTCTTGGACGTGTTTAAAAAGATTCACATCAACATCCCCTTTGCTAAAGCATTGCAGCAAATATCGAACTATGATAAGTTTAAAAAGAAGTCATTTCTAAGAAGTGCAAGCTAGGTGATTATGAAACAGTGAAACTTACGGAGGAGTGCAGTGCTATCCTTCAAAGGAAACTTCCTCGAAAGCTGAAAGATCTAGTGAGTTTTATGATTCCTCGCACTATTGGCAAATCAACTACTAAAAAAGCTCTTTATGACTTCAGGGCAAGTATAAATCTCATGCCACTATCACTGTACAAATGGTTGGGCCTATCTACATTCAAGCCCACAACTATCACTCTTCAACTTGCAAACAGATCCATCACCTATCCAAAAGGGATTATGGAAGATGTGCTCGTTAAGGTTGATAAATTTATCTTCTCAACTAACTTTGTGGTACTATGTATGGAAGAAGTTGGAGAAATACTATTAATTCTTGGGCAACCATTCTTAGCCACTAATCAGGCCCACTAAGATTTTCAAAAAGATAACTCACCTTGCGAATAAATGAAGATTAAGTTGTCTTCAACATCTATTAATCTGTGAAGCCGCCTGCTAAAGTGCAAGAATGCGAAAGCATAACTAAGATACAAGCTAAGACTCAGAGAGTGCTGAAGAATCACAATTTCAAGTAGATGAAGTCATAGAAGCAAAACTAGATAAAGGGAACGTACAACAGCCAAACCAGAAACTTAGCCACACTACTACAGAGCCAATTGATGCATTTCATGCTGAGAATATTCTTATGAAGCAATCGCATCACCCAATGTTGACATATATGCAACCACCTAATATCATAAATTAAAAATTGCGCAAAGCCAAGGTGTTCAATAAGTTCAATAAATAAATAAGTAAATGAATAAATATATTATCGTAATCTTATCTTAATAATTAGTCACTTATCCCCACCCCCCTCTGTAATTGGCTCATTAAATTTTTAATATTATTTTAATAATAAATCTTAATAATGAGTCACATATCTTGACCCCATCTCTCTAATTGGTTCTTTAAAATTCTTAATCTTATCATAGTAGTAAACCTTAATAATTAGCTCTCTATCTCCACTCCCTCTTTCTAATTGGCTACTTAAATCTTCTATCCCCAATCCCCCTCCCTAATTGGCTCATTAAATTTTTTTTTTAATCCTATCTTTATCAACTCTCATTCACTATAAATATCAAATCCTCTCTTATTCCCTTTGTCCCTAATCTACTTCCTTCTTTTTAGTTGTTCCAAATCAAGGAGAAATCTCACTAAAGTGAAGCACATTAATTTACAAGGTAAAAAATCTATTTTAGATTCTTAATTTTGATGTTTCCTCTAATTTTTCTCATCACCTTTAAATTTGACCAAGAGTTGTTTTTCAAATATAATTTATAAATATATACATATATATATAATAACTAATCTTGATTTTAGATTCTTAATCTTCATGTTCCTCTATTTTTTTCTCATCTTCTTTAAATTTGATTGAGAGTTGTTTTTTAAATTATTTTTGGTAGAAATACAATTTAGCATATGAAAGAATGATAATTAGTAGTGTACGTTAAATGGTTATAAAATGATATTGTAAATGTTTCAATTAAGAATTTTCAGCAAATTAACTTGCTGAAAATTGATTTAAAAAAAAAGGTTAAACATTAGTGTAAGAAATAAAAAAAAATAAATTAGGATATATGAATATGCTAAAAACAAATAGAGTGAGAATAGTGCAAAAAATTATATTTATTAGATTATTAATAGAAAATTTTCAGAAAGTTAGAATTTTAAAAATTTAGTAAAAACAAATAACATAATGAATTTTAAAAAATTATAACATTTGTATATGTGTATATATTAATTTATATGTACATATTGAATTATTAAGTGAAAAGGGAGAAAATATCGAAAATAATATAAATATTAATTAAAAATATCAACTTGAAATGATATTAAGAAGTTAAGATCTAAGTAAATTAAATAAATAATTTCATATAGACCAAATATACATTTAATATACGCTTATGGTAGAATAGTATACAATAGATGAGATAAAATAAGTTGAATTAAAAAGGAAATAAAAATATATTTAGAAAAAAATTAAGCAAAAGTAGCTTGCTGGAAAATAAATTTAAATACTGAGAGAATAAAATATTTTCTATTAAAATATCAAGGTACATAGAATAAGGATTCTATGTAGCATTAATGAAAATAAACCTGATAATCATGCAAAATATATATGATATCATTTAATTAAATTCTAAAATCTAGTTTAACAATAAAATGGGCAAAATAATTCATTATGATATGGTTTATGAATGAAAAGTAATATTTTGAGCTAAGACCACAAATATACATAGGGACAATAGTGTCCAACGCATTAAATATAAGAACAATGAACGCATTGAAAATAACAACAGTGCAGTATAAAAATAAAGAGTGAAGAAAAATATATAATAAATGTGCAAAATATATTTACTAAAAATATTTGTTGATCTGAATTAGGTCAACATCTCGAATAAATCCATAGCAGTGGATATCTCGAGGCAATAAAACGTATGAACAGGTGGAGATGACACCATATATTTAAATTATTATTAAATAAGCATAATTAGATGAAGTGATTGTTTCAATAATGGTGTACTATGGAGACATGTCTATTTGTGAATGATTGTCTACTGAATGAATTAGTATTTAGTTGCCAATTATTTAATGCACATGTCTATTACTTGTTATGTTGAATCATCTTACATGACAATATGAAACTGTGAATCTATGTGTAAAAGTATTAATTTATTTGATTGAGTATAATGAGAACGATATGATGTGGACATGATATGCATTGTGATATTATAAGAAAAACATTAAATAAAGATAAAAATATACATACAGGGATGATGACCCACATGGGTATTGCCGGTGGACCCTAGAGATTATGGTTTTGAATAACAGATTAGGTGGCCTAGGGGAACCCTTTAAAGACCGATTACAAGGTAATATTTATACGATGACTTAATGAAATATCGAATGACTCCTAAATTTTTTGAGATATGTATGAGATGCGCAATGCTCTTGATGATAAAATGGCCACCTAGGGATACTCTCCCTATCGAAGAGAAAAACCTAGACTTGAACAAATAGTTTGTTGAAATGCCTAATGTTTGAAAGTGTATGCTTGTTTGTCTATTTATGTATGTTAATAATAATTTAGAAATTAGGATGGATCCAATTGGCTCTTTAAGCTCACCCAATTTTCTTTTCAGAGATAGAAAACTATTGACAAGGATATGCTTAGTTGAACTCATAGTAATTTTGATGAATGGATTTTGCACCATTAATGGAAATATATATCAGACCGTATGGGCACAATTCCATATTTATCATTTCTGTTATGGATATTGAACTATATGGTTTATATTTTGCCAATAGGCCTATAAAGCTTTAATTAATTTGTAGCTTTAATATTTAAATCTTTTATTTAACATCTTTTGATTTTACCGATGTACTCCTTTGAAATAGAATTAATGGTCTTATGAGATACATGGCGTGTATGTGAAACGAAAGTAACACCTTGAAGATGGATATAAAAAAATGGCTTCAAATTTTACAATAATGTTAGAAATAAATATCTTTAAAATTATCATGAATTTTCATTCAAAAAATAAATTTAATTATTTTTAATTTTTCTAACTAATATTTATTACCTCATTACTTATCAATTTTAAAAAAGAAAATTTGGGGTGTTACAGCAACGCATTGGTTTTTCTTTTCATTTATTGCATTTTATTTGTGTTATGGTTTAATTTAATTTTCTAGGTATGCATGCATGTTAGTTTAGCAAAAAAAATCATGCATTTTAGTTAATAACTTGACTAATACTTGTCATATTTTTGTTCTATACAGGTTTTTGATTGCAAGTGTGCAGCGTATTCTTCTCGACATGTGCGCGTCATGGTGAAGTTATACTCTTGAGGATAAGGCACAATTTAAGTTTGGGGGTGTGCATTGAAGAAAATCTTCTTCAATTTTAAGTTATTTTTTCTTTATTTTATAAGTATTGAGTGCAATACTGCTTTTGAACTGCATATTTACAAGCATGTCACATTATTTATTATTGCAATTCTTTCATTAGATTTCGATACCATGATCATTTATTTATTTAGTGTTGATTCATGAGCATATTAGCTATTAGGACATGAGCATATAGATCATATTTGAGTTACTTAAGCTAGATCCGCACTGTATTTTTTAAAATTTCACTTAGTGACCCATGAGATTAAAAATTCTTCTAGTGTAATGAGACAAAGAACTAAGATACTTTCAAATAGTTTGTGTGCTTGGTTTATCCAAAATTTGATCTTGACAGAACTCTTTAGTATTAGTAGATTGAGAATTCAAAAATTGAGGAAAGTGAGGAGTGGAAACTAAATCACAAGTGGAAAGAATTTTTCATAGACTCTTGATATAATCAAATCTAACTTGAACACTACTTAGGAATGACTCTATGAGAGAAATGATATAGGTCATCATTATTTGAGTTCTAGCCTAAAGGCTGGTCCTAGTACTTAATAATCCTTTACAGTCAATTTTGATCCTTGAAGCCTGTTTTCTTGTTATGAACCTAAACAATATATATAAGCACTCTATCCTGTTATGTATGTCTTGAACCTATCTGTATATACTTATAGTTATAATAATGCTTATTCTAATGATATGAAAAGAAGGAGGGGATGCTGACATTGAGATACATATATTTTCAATTTTTTTCTATTTTTGTTTTTAAAAACTTTAAATTTTAAAAAATAAAAAATAAAAAAGAAAGAAAAAGTTATATTTATTTAGTATTTCAATATTGTTAATGAAAGTTGAGCTTCCTATTTTGTTATGGGTGTATATATGGGTTCCAATCGAAGTGCATGTAATTAAATAAGTTTAGGGGAACTATGAAAATAAGGTTGAGGGCCTGAACAACGAAGAAAACAAAGGATTGAACAAAAAGGGTCAAGCTATAATGAGAAAATCAAATAAAATACGTTGTTGTTATTGTTATGAGTATGCACTTGAGTCAAAATTAAAATCTTATCACATTTGTGCTTGAGTGAGGCCACGTTACAACCTAAAAGCAAGACCATTGATTCTAACTATAGTTTGACTTGAGTAGAAGATAGGTAGAAGAGAGAGTTGAGATGGTTTGTGTGTTTAAGTATTAGGAGATGATTCATATGACTTGGATGGTAACTGCAACTAGCCTACAAAGTCTAGGAGAACTGAGATACCAATAGATGAGAAGTTGAAGTTGAGAAAGAATGGAGGGTAGACTGAAAATTTAGACAACCAGAATGGCCTTAGGGACGTGTTAATGAATCACCAACTATAGGGAGATGGAGGTTACAATGATGAGTATTTAACTCTAAATGATATGGTGTATAAGTCTTAAAAGTTGAGTCGTTGTTCAGGGATGAACAATACCTTAAGTTTAGGGGTATTTGTTAATTGTGTTGCATACTAACTATTTTATATGTGTTTTATATATGTTTTGCATGGGTTAGATAGGAATTAGGACATATTCGTTTATAATTAGGTGCATGAGCATTTATATAAAGATTGCATGATTTTCAGCATTTAAAGAATTTTAACACAGTTTTCATGTGCTTTTATGTGTGATATAATGCTAGAGAAAGGTTTTTAGTGGTTTATGCAGATACAGGTTAAATAGGTGAAGATACACATGCTAACATTAGGGAAAAAAGCGCAAACAAAGGCCAAAGATGATCTTGATTATGGTCTAAAACCTATGAATCCTTGCATATGCAGTAAACCCAAGCAAGCAGACCAACATTACAAGCCAATAGCAATGTAAAAGCCCAAATGTGGATCCAGCCCAATAGGTTACAACTTGTGACAAAAACACTACCCATAACTTTGAATGTGTCCACGCCAATAGGAACCATTATGACTTCAAAAAAATGTATAGTTGTGACCTAAGTTTCTAGGATAAATTCATATCAATTAACTTATGTACCTTACTTTTTATGGCTATGATGTAATCCTGGGGATGGACTATTTAAATCAATAACAAACCCAGATAGATTGTCCTAAGAGACAAGTAACTATAACCTTACCTTTGGGGAAAACCTGTAAAATCAACAAAGATATGCGGAGGCTACCGAGAAGTCCAAGGTTAGCCATGATGAAATACTTAAAGCAGAAGAATGAGTTCAAAGAACTCTCTGAAGAAGAACCTATTAAACTAAAGAGAATCCAAGACCTAGTAGTAGTTAGTGAGTATGAAGATCTATTCCCAGACGATTTACCCGGACTACCACCTGCTAGAGAATTAGAGTTCAAGATTGAACTTCACTCTAGAACCAACCCTATAGCTATACCTCCTTATAGAATGGCTCCAGTAGAATTGATCAAGTTGAAATCTCAACTGGATGAACTCAGGGAGAAAGGATTTATCAGGCCAAGTAAATCACCCTGGGAGTTCCTATACTTTTTGTCAAGAAGAAAGACGGCTCCATGAGACTGTGTGTCGATTACCAGAAGTTGAACCAAGCAAACATAAAGAATAAATACCCTCTACCAAGGATTGATGAACTATTTAATCAATTGAGAGTAGTCACTCATTTATCAAAGATTAATCTTAGGTCAGGATATCACCAGTTGAGAATCAGGGAATTTAACATACACAAAATAGCCTTCAAAACAAGATATTGACACTTTAAGTTCACCATGGTGCCCTTTGGTTTGATCAATTCCCCAGAACATTGATGGATTTAATGAATCAAGTGTTTAGACAATATCTTAACTAGTTTGTGGTGGTATTCATGGACAACATCTTAATTTACTCAAAGACAGAAGATGAACACTTGGAATACTTACAGATAGTGTTGGAGACCCTCAGAAGGCAACAATTATATGCCAAGTTCAACAAGTGTGAATTATGGATGAAGATGGTCAAGTTCCTTGGCCACGTAGTATCAATGGAAAGCATCTTTGTAAATCCAGGTAATGTGGAAGTTGTCATGGATTGGAAGCAACCAAATACAATTACAAAGATCAAGAGTTTCTTAGGCTTGGCTGGATCCTATAAACGGTTCATCTAAGCTTTCTCCAAACTGGCAAAACCTATGACCAAGCTAACCAAGAAGGGAGTTAGGCTCAGTTGGGATGATAAGTATGAACAATCATTCCAAGAACTAAAGAAGAGATTAACTACAGCCCCTATCCTAGTCACTTCAACTCATGGTGTCACATTTACCCTTTATACTGATGCTTCACTAAGTGGGCTGGGAGCAATCTTGATGCAAGATAAGCAAGTAATCGCTTATGCCTCACAACAACTGAAGGTCTCTGAAAAGAATTACCCTACTCATGACCTAGAGTTAACAACCATTATATTTGCCATCAAGATTTGGAGATACTACCTATATGATGAGAAGTTTGAACTTTTTTTTATCACAAGAATTTGAAGTACATCTATACTCAGAAGGAGTTGAACCTCAGGCAATGGAGATGCATAGAGTTCTTGAAAGACTATGATTTCCAACTACACTACCATCCGGAGAAGGCCAATGTGGTAGCCAATGCCTTGAATAAAAAGTTCAACAAACAAGAAGAAGAAAAGGGCTAGATGTACTAGTTGATCGAAGACTTTAGGTTAGGTGTAACCTTGAATGACAAACAAGCCTACCTCTACAGCATGTCTTGCCAACCGAATCTACTACATCTGATCAGGGAGGAACCGAGGTAAGACAAATGGTTTTTAGGCTTGATAGAAAGAATTAAACAAGGTAAGCATATTGATTTCTGGTTAGATGCTAAGAATATCCTAAGACTCAGGGAAAGGATCTTTGTACCTCAGAATGGACCGAGTAAGCAGACCATACTAGATGAAGCTCATCAGACCAAGTATACAATGCATCCATGCAGAGATAAGATGTATCAAAACCTTAGAAAATCCTACTAGTAGAGAGGAATGAAGAAAGACATGGCTAAACATGTCCCTAAATGCTTAACCTATCAGCAAGTGAAAGTAGAACACCGGAAGCCCTCTGGAATTTTACAACCACTTCCTATCTAACATTTCCATGGACTTTGTCAATAGTTTGCTCAAGAACCAGAAGGGAGAAGATACTGTATGGGTGATTGTGGATCGTTTCACTAAAATGGCTTGTCTCCTGCCAATCAGATCCACAGAACAAGTCAGTAAGCTAGGAGAACTATATATGAAAAGAATAGTAACGTTGCATGGTGTGCCCAAAATAATAGTGTCTGATCGAGACTCTCGTTTCACTTTTGGTTCTAGTAAAGCCTATAAAAGGAGTTGGGCACCAAACTCACCATGAGTACTACTTTTCACCCTCAGACAGATAGATAGTCTAAGAGAATTATTTAGATGTTAGACAACATGATGAGATCTTGTGTTTTGAACTTTAAAGGAAACTGGAGCAAGTACGTACACCTAATAGAATTTGCCTATAGTAATAGTTATCAGGCAAGTATCAAGATGGCTCCATATGAAGCTCTTTATGGGAGGCCCTATAGATCACTAACCTGTTGGGCTGAACTTGAAGATCGTGTACTTATTGGACCAGACTTGGTGGAATAAATGAATAACCAAGTGAAAATAATACAAAAGAGACTAACGACAACTCAAAGTCGTCAAAAGAGCTATGCTGACAAAAGAAGGAGACCCCTAGAATTCCAAGTGGTTGACGAAGTGTTCCTAAGGATTAGTCCTTAGAAGGGTATCAAGAATTTCGAATTCAAGGGAAAACTATCACCGAGATTTGTCGAACCCTTCGAAATACGTAAAGGAATCGAGAAATGTGTTTATGAGTTAGATCTACGAAACCTAATGAGCTTAGTCCACAATGTTTCCATGTGTCAATGTTGAGAAAGTATAAACCAGATCCTTCTCACAATCATCCACTAACCAGATCCTTCTCACAATCATCCACTAGGAAGAAGTAAACATCTAAGATGATGCCACTTAGGAAGAAGCAGCAATTAAAATCCTTGATCACAAGGTACAAAACCTGAGAACTAAAAATATTTCCTTAGTCAAGGTTCTCTAGAAATATCATGGAGTAAAAGAAGCCACCTAGGAATTAGAAAGTGAGATGAAGAGCAAGTATCCGCACCTCTTTACTAGAATATCTAAGGAAATAACACTTGAATAAATGTGTATCAATCTTGCGGAAGGACCTTGATCACAAGGCATAGAACCTGAAAACTAAGAATATTTCCTTAGTCAAGATTCTTTAGAAACATCATGAAGTAGAAGAAGCCACCTGGGAATTGGAAAGTGAGATGAAGACCAAGTATCCACACCTTTTTACTTGAAATATCTGAGGAAATAACACCTAAACAAATGTGTATAAATCTTGTGGAAGGAAGGTAGGTTGTAATACCCTGAAAAAAATTTATACAAGATAAAATGAAATGAAATGATTCTCTTCAATTATATATCATTTTAGTGGTCAAATGACAGTTCAAGTACCCAAAACTGTTCAATCTTTGTGTTTTCCAATCTGCACCATTGATCCAATCCCAGGGCTAAGAGGGATGATCCATGTGCTCAAGAGGAATGTTTTCAATCTGTGTGCTCTCCAATCTGCATCATTGATCCAAAACTAATATGAAGACTAAAAAGGACATCTGTGTGCTCAAGAGGAAATTTTTCAGTCCATATGTTATCCAATCTGCACCGTCAATCCAAAACTAATCCGAGGGCTAAAAAGGACGATCTGTATGCTCAAAAGGAAAGTTTTCAATCTATGTGCTCTCCAATCTACACTATCAATCCAAAAATAATCCAAGGGCTAAGAGGGATGATCCGTGTGAAAGGAAAATTTCCAATGAGCAACCTGTTATTCCTTGCTAATTGGAACTTTATATAAACAACCTAATGTTCGCATTTTGTTCATCTCAAAGCAAAAGCTAATAAGATCTCTCTTGTTCTTTCTAGCCCTCTTCTTGGCAATCCTCTCAGTTCTTAAATGACCTTGAACTGTTCTTGAGTGTTTGAAAGTCTAAGAGTAATGGAGTTCTACCGGATTTTAGTGGTTTACGACTGCGTTGTGAACTAAGGTGGAAGTGATTTCTAAACCTTCATCTTACTAGTTTAGTTTAATATCATGTTCATGTCTGCTTGATCTCAGTTTAGTATGATAAGTATGACTAAACTTTTAGTTTAACATGTATGCCATGTTTGGTTAATCATGAAACCATGCCATGCTTAGATTATGCATGTTTAGGTTTGTTTTAAAGTATGATGCATGTTATATGCTTATTTTCATGCTTTGAATGCTTATATGTTAAACATGCTAGATTTGTTTTATTTATGATTCATGAGTGTGAGATTAAATAAAATATTTTGGAGATTATGAACCACGTACTATGACAGTGAACATGAAGGTCAATGTGGGTGTTCTTTACATGTCATTAGTTCACATGGGGTTATGTCCCAAAATACTTGGAATATGGGTTAAGCCCTAATTCTAATGAAACTTGGCATAAGAAATATTTTTTCACTCAAGGGAAGCATTTTGATAAAGAACATCAAAGGCTTTGAAATTCTTTCAGTCAAATTTACAATTATAAACAAAATATTGTTTGAAACGCCTAATGATTTACAAGTGCATGAATTTGAATGTGTTTTTATTCTAAATTAGTAATTTGGTTATTTAAAAAAGATCCACTGGGCTATGTGTTCACTCTCCTCTTATATTTTTTAGGAAATTGACTTACATGAAGACCATGAATATTAGTTAAGTTTTTTTTTAAATTTAGAAAGTTTTTAATTTTTATGCAATGGCATGTTGCCCAAGTTTCTGTAATAGTTTTTTTTTTTTAAGATTGAGTTATGTACTCTATTTTCTTAAATTAAAAAAGTTTATAAATTTCTTTTATCTCTTCTGTTGTTGCCTTATTTAATTTGATTTCTAAATTTGGGTTAATACTCTTAAATTCTATTAAAGCATGAGATAATTGAAATGGAAAGTTAAGTTGTGTACATGTAAAGTAACATCAGCCTGGCCTACCTTATGGTTAAGTCCAATTGAAAGTCTCGGGGGTTAGGGTGTTACATAGGGATATATTGAGCCTCATCTGGGAGGATATTCTTGCACATTACACGCCATATAGGATAAGAAATCATTAGAATATTTTATTAGAAACACATGAATATTGTTATTTGAACTTATGATTTGAAACTAGGTGTTTGGATTGATCTAACTTCATTGACTGGTCAGTTTAGATTGACCCTACTTCACGGATGAAGGGTTTAAGCATTTGGATTGATTGAACTCCCTAGATTTTGAATACTGAGGTGGATTCTTTTCGGTCTTAACATCAATTGTTAAACAACTAATTGTTTGAATCACGTAATCTATGAAAGTGTTTGACATGTATATTTTATTTTATTGAAATAATGGTTTAAGTATTTGGGATGATCAACTAGGCTCTTGAGCTCACCTCTTTTTCTAACATTATAGGAGAGTAATGATCAAAGGGTGCGTGAGTAATGAGGATTATTTTGAGAGTTTTCTTTCCTGGTTTATTAGTTTTGTTTTAGTTGGGCATGTTGGCTCCTTTTTTATCAATTTTAAAGAAGGCTTATTGATTTGATTAAAGGTCACTATGTACCCTAGATATGAATAGTGAATTATATTGATTTATTTCCCCACAAAGATTTTAAAGTGTTTTATGAAAATGTAGAACATGTATGAGATATGTGTGAGAGGGGGTCTCATAGAGTTGGGATAGAAAGAAAAGAGATAGAAAGAAAGAGATAAAAGAAATGTTTTATCTCCTTAGTGGCCATGAATGATGTTTGCAGTGACGTTAATGTGTCGGATTATTGACCTTGAGCGTAGTATGGTAATTGTACCCTCCAAACCAAAGTATTGGGCCACAGGGGGGAGGCGGAGCATTGCAGTAGCAATCAAAAAATGTCCTCCCATGCATCTATAATTCATACATACCTGCATATATTCATGAAGTTGATAACATACTAGCATGGCCCTAACATTCATTTCAATATAATAGACAAGTAGCCACATCAATTATTTTAATTAAAATAATACAAGAGAGAGAAAGATAACACTTCCACTTATATTTGAACTCTAATTCTTTCTAGAAATTCGTGTTTTGAGTCTTGACCCTCTAATGATTACCCTATCATATTGAAATGTTTGGTTTACAGTCTTATACCATATCTTAGAGTATTTGTCTATTCACTATTTTTTTATTCTTTACAATTAAAGAGTATGATAGAGTACCCCAACCACAGTTCTTACTGAACTGTTATACCCAATTGACTTGGTGATTACAAATTAGGCTTGAATAACTTGATTCATGTCTTGAAGAGTCATTAATTAAGAATTCTCAAGACCGATTTCATGCAAGTTTAAAGGATCTTTTATTTAGACATGGTTATCATGCGCCCATTGTACTTAAACCATGATTATGCCCTAATCTGGTAGACTTGATTTTGTCAGTTTATGCGATTAACCAATCATGCCCACTTTAACCCTTGAGTCATTTTTCAAAGGTGTTTCAAAGTCCATTTTAAGTTATTATTATAACTTATAATGTTGTACTTAAGTATTCATAAAAAGTATATCGAGAATGTTTTTTCTAAGATTTTTCACACCTAATCAGTGTCCTACAAATATAGGCTATGGTTTTTGTTTTTTACCACTTCCCTTTAGTTCTTAACCATACCCTAATAGTTTTCAAATATTTTGACCTGAATATAGGTGTTCCAACTTTCAGGCCTTAGTTTTCTAATACCAAGGAACATGAAAACCACATTTTTAAATGTCTATTATACCCCCAAATCAATGTTGTTTCTTTATACATTCCCTGAGGACGATATCCAGTCTCACCAGTTATTACCATTGCGATCTCGTATACTTGCAGGTCTTCAACACCTACTATACATGTCTAAAAACTTGCAATCATGCTTGTTGCACCAAAATGCCCATAAATCTCCTTATTTTGGGTGTTTTGCCTATAATATTTATGTATGCATATGTGTAGGGTTGATGTTCTCCAAGTCTTGTGTCCATTTTGAGACACATTCAACTTTGTTCTAATATCATAATACCCTGATATATGGTAGCACATGTTTAGCTATGTGATATGCACATAAAATGCTTAAAACACCCTTTTTTCGATATTTTTGATCCACATACCCAAGGAGGTTTGCGTGTAGGTTGTTAGGTTTCCCTACTTAGTTTTAAACACATCAAAAGATGGTGATTTCCTTGCCATAAATTAAATGTTACCTCTACCACTAATGATGGTCATGTGTATGTGCAAGAAAGAAAACCTAAACAAAGGTTTTAAGGGAGCATACCTTCACTTGCGTGTCTTCCTTTGTGTTTTCTCCTCATTTTCTACACCTTCCTAGCACTGAGAATCCAATAATAGATTAGCAAATATGGTTAATATGGTTTTTTGATGTAGTATTGAGGTATTTCTGCATGGCGTTTGGAAAGGGTTTTCAAATGGATTGTTGATAGTTACTCAAGGATGATTTGAAAGGTTCTTTAATTAAAAAAATTAGGTTTATGGTTTTCCAGGAAGACAACTCATGGATCGTTTTCTTTTAGGCAGAAAGTAAAGGTTCAAGTAAGAAAACACTAGTTTTCTAAGGTTTATGGCTTGTTTCAATTCAATGGTTCATGGCTGATTTTTTGGACATTTTCAAGGGTGTAAAGTATGTTAAAAATAATCTCATGGTGGTAGGACTGAAATAGTTGATGATGGTTGAGAAAAAAAGAAGAAGAAGAAGAAGAATGTGATTTCATGGTAAGAAAGCTTACCTATGTGGCATTTTCTTGTTCTGCCTTGGTGTTCCCTTGGTAGCCTCTCCTCTAGGACCATGTTGGTGGAGAATGATAAAGGAAAAACTTAGTTTTTTGAATTGAGATGGTCAGGAGGGGTGGATGTCCAAGAGAGAGATAGAAGAGACGAAGTACTTCTATAATTGATCTAAAATGAATCATTTTTTTCTTGTATTTGTGTTTCTTTCTCTAGAACATACAAGATAGAGAGTGAATGAGATCTATGATTTAATTTTGGCCCTCGATGTGAGCATCTACAAGATGTTTTTTATGAGAACAAAGATGGTGGCTAAGATTGTGAATATTCTTTCCAAAATCAACTCACCTCAAGATTTCTATGGGATTAATGCTTCCTATTTCATTTTCTACCTTTCGAAATAATTTGAATAATAAATTTTCCCATTTATTTTTATTATTCCCTTCCTAATATGGGTCATCCATGTTAAGGAAACATTATAAAAATTTTGAAATTTAAATTTGGATTGAGACTTGGCTAACTCAATTTCGGTCTTGAAGAATCATAATTAATGACTTCTTGTGACCCGTATTCAATGTATGTTTAAAGGTTCTATTGATTAGCCATGTTTGTCATGAACTTTTTGTATTGAAATTATGGCTATGCCCTAATCTAGTGGACCTGATTTTTTATTTCATGTGGTTAACCACTTGGGCCCACTTAAACCTTTGAGTTATGTTTTGAAGGTGTTCATAAGTCCATATTAAGTTTTTCTTAGTACTTATAATATTATACTTAAGTATTCCTAAAAAAGTATACTGAGTAGTGACTTTTTCTATGGTTTTTATACTCGATCGATGTCTTATAAGGCTATAGGATAGGGTTTCTATTTTCAATCACTTTGCTTTGGTTCTTAACTATACCCTAATAGTTTTAAGTGTTTTAACCTAACTATAAGGACTGCAACTTTTTGCCCTAAGCTTTTGAATGTTAAAGTATATATAAACCTTGTTTTTTTTATGTTTTCATGCCCATTTAACCTCCAAATCAAGGGCATTCCTTTAGAGATTTGTTTCTTATCTTTTCTTATACCTTTCTTAATGTTTCACTGTCATTCGAAGTGTGTAACCTACTATTCTTGCTGCTAAAAAATTCCTTACAAACACCTTATTTGGGGTGCATATGTTGTGTATGTATGTGTGGGTGGTTGAACTTTGCTAGATCTTGTGTCTACTTGGAGACATATTTCAACTCTATTCTAAGGTCATAATACTATGATATATGGCTTCACGCATTCAGCCCATGTGATATGCATATAAAATGTCTAAAACACCCTCTTTTTCGATTTTTTTCGTCAACATACACTAAGGGTTTGTGTGTAGGGGGTTTGGATACCCCTACCTACTTTGAAACATGTGCTAAAAACCACACTTTAATGATGGTCATGTGTATGTGCAAGAAGCACACCCTAAACTAAGGTTTTAAGGGAGTATATTTTCTCTTGCGTGTCTTCCTTTGTCTTCTTCTTTGTTCATGACCTTTATGTGTTTCCTCCTCTATTTTCACACCTTCCTAACACTGAGAATCCAATAATATATTAGTAAAAAGTAAAAATATAGATTTAAATTCTAAACAAAAGACTTGGCCAAACATAGTGTAAGTTTAACATTATTTTTTGATGTAGTTTTGAAATGTTTTTGCATGGCCTTTGGAAGAGATTTTCAAATTGGTTTTTGTAGCTTATTCAAAAATGGTTTGAAGGGTTCTTTAATGGGAAAATAATAAGGTTATGGTTTTCCAAAAGACATCTTATGGGTGGTTGTCTTTTAAACTAAAAGTAAATGTTCAAGTAAGAAAAAACATGTAGTTTTTTGAGGTTTGATGGCTTGTTTTGATTCAAGAGTTCATGGTTGATTTTTTGGATGAGTAAAGATGTTGAAAAGGGTCTTACAGTGGTCAGACTAAAATAGTTGGCGGTGGTTGATAAAAAAAGAAGAAGAAGAAGAAGAAGAAGATATATGTACTTTCATGGTGAGAAAACTTACCGTTATGACCTTTTCTTGTTCTTCCTTGGTTTTCCCTTTGTGATTTCTTCTCTAAGGTTGTGTTGGTTTAGAATGGTGAAGGAAAACTTGATTTTTTTTTTTTTTGAGTTGATATGGTGAGGAGGTGTGGATGTCCAAGAGAGAAAAAGAGATAAGAGAAGGACTTATGTGTTTGATAAAAAGAAAATGAATGATTTTTTTTCTTGCATTTATGCTTCTTTCTCAAGAACATCCAAGATAGGAAAGTGAATGAGATCTCTGATTCAATCTTGGCCCTTGATATGAGCACCTATGGGGACTTTTTTATGTGAACAAAGATGGTAGCTAGGGTTCTGAATATTCTTCCCAAAATCAACTTACCTCAACATTTCTATAAAATTAAAGTTTCTTATTTTATTTTCTACCTTTCAAAATAATTTGAATAATGACTCTTTCCAATTATTTTCATTATTCTCTTTCCCATTTGGGTCGTCCATACTAAATGAATATTATTCAAGTTTTGAAATTTGAATTTTTATTTTGAATTTTAGATCTTGAGTTTTTTTAATCACTAGGCCGATCACTTTTGATTACCTTCATGTATGTTTTTTTTTTTTTGGCAAAAGTAATCTATCAATTGAAATTTTATTTATTAGCAAACTGTTTTAACTAACTGAGCTGATAGATAATTCTTATCCACGTAGCATTCTTTTGCCCTCACTACACTAATCACTACCATTTTATTCTTCTTCCCTTCCCATTATTTTCTTCATCCCTTGCCAATATGGTTTCATTTGATAATGTCATCCAGCCTCTTGATGGGTGTACCTTTTTGTCTTTCTTTCTCCTCATATGATGACCTTTGTTCCTATGTTTGTCTTTTATGTCTCACTTTCTTTCTGCTCTTCTCCTTCCATTCCTCTATTACCACTACATCAAGGGCCCACCTCCATTGTTCCCACCAATTCTTGTGGAATGTAAATGGCTTGTTTGGAGATTCTCGTGATGCTTCCCCCACTATTCCAATAGGATTTGACCATGATCATGTGTTATCTTCCTCTCCTAACCTTTTTGAATGAGCCATCCCTCAGAGCCTCCATCACTTTTTGAATCTATTTCCTCAACCAACCAGCTTTTGCATTTCCAATAAAATAGTGTAGTTTGGCAACTTTATCTCATCCTCCAATATTAGTTGTACTCCATCATTTTGCTTCAAAACTACACTTCATATAAAAGACTTGTGTTACTGTGTGCTCTATCTTTCCATGCCCTCCTTTCAATATATGTCCCTTGGTTTTTTCTTCCATACTTCTATTCTTTACATCTTCTCATCACACTTATTGTTAATCATTTGCCTTACCCCTTGTATTCCTTCTTTTAACCTGTATCCATCCTTCTTTCTGCGGCTTTTTTTTACCACCTCCATGAACAATTTCTTCCTCTCCCTCCATGTCCATCAGCCTCTCTCCCGTCCTATATGGTGTTGTCCCTCATAATGGAGGGTAACATAATTAAAATAAAAATAAAAACAAAATTGATGTGGAGTGGTTGTGACTACATAAGTGTTGGTGATGTGGAGTGGTTGTGACCACATAATTTCATATGTGATAAAGGCAAATTTATGGTTGTGATCACTTCACCTATGCCTATAAATATGTACTTGCTCATTTGCAAACACATCAACACAAGCACAGCTACAGGTTCTACATGAGTGCTTTGAAGAAGCCAAAGCAATTTTGCTTTGAAGAGTTTGTTGGGAAAGAAGGAGAAATTCATGGAGAGTGCCAAAATAGTTAGGTTAATTGGGGTGTTTTTGAAACACTTGAGTGTTACTATTTTGAGTTAATCTTAGGGTTATACCTCTAGTATTTCTCTAGAGAAGTTCCTCTTATAAGCCTACTATTTTATTAGTGGAAGAAATTTCGGAGTTTGTCCCATGGAGGTAGCCTAAACCAAAGGTGAACCACATTAAATATTCTTGTTCCATTTTAATTATTTGTTTCATTCAGTTTGCTCGTGTTTAATTTATCTTGTATCCACCTATTCTATCAGTCCAGCCTTCCACTGTGCTAGGGGAAAATATTATTTGATTTGTGTTATTTTTCCAACAACTAGTATTAGAGCTTTATTGGAGAATTAATATCAACTTATAGTATGCTATGTGGTTGCCACTAAGTTGGACCTTCCACATCAAAAAATAAGTTAGAATATTATTTAATCCTTTTAAAGCTGAGTTTGGACCATGGAGATGAAGACGAGCAAAATAAATAATTGAAATGGCATGAATTACCACATATGGAGAAACAAGATAAAAGATATCCTATTTGTGGTGAAGATGCATCTACCAGTGTTTAGTATAACTAAAACCGAGGGCAAGACAGACGAAGAATGGGAATTCGAGCATGAATGAGTTTTTAGCTTCATTCGATAGTTTGTCAAAGACAATGTGTAGAATCACATTTGCAATGAGACTCGTGCAAGGATATTAAGGAACAAGTTAGAGGAGTTATACGCCTCTAAGACTAGCAACAATAAATTGTTCTATTTGACGAGGCTACTCCAGATGAAGTACCGGGAGGGTACGTCAATGATAAATCATTTTAAAGGGAATGTAGGGGATCATAGAGCAACTATCAAGGATGGGGATTAATTTTGACAATGAAGCACTTGCTCTTTTGGTGTTGGCATCCCTACCAGAGTCCTAGGAGACTTTGATGATTTCAGTCACCAATTCTACACCAAATGGTGTAATAAATATGGAATTTTTCAAAAGTGATGTCCTAAATGAATAAATGAGAAGAAAAGCACAAGAATCCACTTCCTTGTAGCAAGATGTTCTTGTTGGAGAATCCAAAAAGAGAAGCTAGACCAAAGGTTCAAAATCCTAGGACAAAAGCAAAGGAAAGACAAATAAGTATGCCAATGTGGAGTACCATCACTACAAGCAGAAGGGTTACATAAAGAAGTTCTACCAAAAACTCAAGAAAGATCAGAAGAAAAACAAAAGCAAAGGAAAGACTCAAGATGACAATAGTGATGATGAACAGACTAATGTTGCTGAAGAGTGCAACGTCATTATTGAAGAAGACATTGTCAACCATGTAACCCACGAGACTAGTTGGGTAGTTTACAGTGGAGCTACCATTCATGTAACATCTCAAAAGGAATTTTTCTCTTCTTATACACCATGTGATTTTGATGTTGTCAGAATGACAAATAATGATATTTCAAAAGTTGCAGGAAAATGAGATGTTTGTTTACACGAAGAATGGTACGCGGTTAATCCTGAAGGACGTCATGCATATTCCAAATATGCATTTGAACTTGATTTCAACTGGGAGGCTGGATGATGAAGGTTACTACAACACTTTCTACAGTGGCCAGTGGAAGCTCACCAAAGGTTTGTTGGCGGTGGCCAAAGAGGAAAAAGTGATCAAAACTATAGCTGATGTAGGCAAAGCTCTCTCAAGATGCTATGGACCAATGGAGAATGACAATATAGTTGACTTGTGGCACAAGCAACTTGGTCATATGAGTAAGAAAAGTATGACCTATTTAGCCAAAGAAAATGTATTGCCTAGATTAGGTCTAGTCCAATTGAAGGAGTATGTTGATTGTCTGGCAGGAAAGCAAAACAGAGTTGCTCTCAAGAGTTCTCCTCCTACCATAATGAAGAATGTATTGGATCTAATACATTTAGATCTACGTGGACCAATGCCAAAGTCACTTGGTGGTGCTCAGTACTTTGTAACTTTCATTGATGATCATTCCTGAAAGATATGGATGTATCTTCTAAAGACTAAAGATCAATTGTTGGAGGTCTTTAAGCAGTTTTATCTATGGTGGAAAGATAGATTGGCAAGAAGCTGAAGTGCATTCTCACAGACAATGGTGGAGAGTACACAGGACAATTTCTTGCTTACTGCAAAGAGTGTGGTATACGACATCAAATAACACCGCCGAAGACGCCACAGTTGAATGGTTTGGCTGAAAAGATGAATAGGACTTTGATGGAAAGAATTAGATGTATACTCTCACATGTAAAATTATAGAAGTGAGGTTGTACTAGCTATTGCTCATGTATTAAACTTTTCACCTAGTGTCCCTTTATAGTATGATACTCCAGAGAGAGTGTGGTCAGGAAAGGATGTTTCCTATGATCATCTATGAGTGTTTGGCTGCAAGGCGTTTGTGCATGTGCCAAAGGATGAGAGGTTTGAGCTTGATGTCAAGACATGATAGTGTGTTTTTATTAGCTATGGTCAAAACCAACTTGCCCGTAGATTTTATGAACTGGTTTAGAAGAAGCTTGTCAGAAGCCGTGATGCGGTGTTTGTTGAAGATTAAGACCATTGAAGACATAGAAAAAACCCAAAAAAAATGCTTCCAAATCCAATGGTGACTCAACAAATGTAAAGCTAGTTCATTCAACAATGGTGTTGAGAGAAGTTGAAGATGAAGCTCTTAATGATCGACCAGAGGCAAGTGTGCCGATTGCTCCCTTTGAGATGTCGTTAAATGACTTTGATGAGGAAGGTGTTCATGATCAACCACCAACTCCAACAGGTTCTCAAATTTTAAGAAAATCTGATAGAGTCAGATGAAACTCTAGAAGATATCATGAAGAAAAATATTTGTTACTAACTGACGGGGAAGAACCACAAAGCTTCCAAGAACCTATGGATGATGAACACAATAACAAATGGATGAAAACCATGCAAGAAGAGATGAGTTCCTTGCATGAGAACAAAACTTTTGAGCTTGTAAAGTTGCCAAAAGGCAAAAGGGCATTGAAGAACAAGTGGGTGTTCAAGATCAAGCATGAAGAACACAGTCTCCAGCCACGATTCAAAGCCAAACTAGTCGTCAAAGGGTTCAGCCACAGGAAAGGGATTGACTTTGATGAAATTTTCTCACCAATGGTAAAGATGACATCCATAAGAACAGTGTTGGGGTTAGCAGCAAGTCTCAACGTAGAAATCGAGCAAATGGATGTAAAGACTGTCTTCCTTTACGATAACTAGGAGGAAGAGATATACATGGAGCACCAGAGGGTTTCAAGGTAAAGAGGAAGGAGGACTATGTCTGTAAGCTTAAGAAAAGCTTAAACAGCTTGAAGCAGGCACTGAGACAGTGGTATAAGAAGTTTGAATCTGTGATGGGGGAGCAAGGCCACAAGAAAACTACTTCAAACCATTGTGTATTTGTATAGAAATTTTCTAATGTTGATTTTATTGTTCTTTTGTTCTACGTGGATAATATGTTAATTGTTGGTCAAAATATTTCCAGAATTAATAGCTTGAAGAAGCAATTAAGTAAGTCTTTTTCCATCAAAGACTTGGGGCCAGCAAGACAAATTCTTGGCATGAAAATAACAAGAGACAAGAGCGCCAAGAAGTTGTGGCTATCACAAGAGAAGTACATTGAGAAAGTACTTCAAAAGTTCAACATGGACAATGCTAAAGCAGTTAGTTGTACTCTTGCTAATCATTTTAGGCTAAGTAACAAGCAACGCCCTTCTATAGATGATAAGAAGGATGAGATGCATAGAGTTCCATATGCTTCAGTAATTGAAAGTTTGATGTATGTTATGGTATGTACACGGCCAGATATTGCTCATTCAGTGCGAGTGGTGAGTCGATTCCTTTCTAATCTTAGAAACAAACACTGGGCTGCAATTAAGTAGATTCTCAAATATCTCTATGGTACCTCTAAAATGTGTTTGTGTTTTGGAGATGGAGAACCTGTGTTAGTAGGCTACACAGATGCTGATATGGCTGGCGATGTTGACTCGAGAAAGTCAACATCATGATACTTGATTACGTTTGTAGGGGGCTATGCTATGGCAGTCAATGCTACAGAAGTGTGTTGCTCTCTCAACAACAAGCATGAGTTTATTGCAGCAACTGAAGCTTGTAAAGAGTTGATGTGGATGAAAAAGTTCTTAAGTGAACTTGGTTTCCACCAAATAAACTATGAGTTGTTTTGTGATAGTCTGAGTACAATTCACCTTGGGAAGAATTCCTCTTTTCATTCTAGATCAAAAAGCATTGATGTGAGATATCACTGGATCATGGATGTATTGGAGAAAAAGTTATTACAACCTGAAAAAATTTACACAGATGAGAATGGGTCAGATATGAGACCAAAACTCTTCTAAGGGAAAAACTAAAATATTGTCGACAAGCAGCAAGATTGGTGAAGCCCTCCATGTAATTCGGGAGGGGGAGACAGTTGTTGTCCCTCGTAACGGAGGGCAACATAATTAAAATAAAAATAAAAATAAAATTGGTATGGAGTGGTTGTGATCACATAAGTATTGGTGATGTTGAGTGGTTGTAACCACATAAGTGTCAGTGATGTGGTGTAGTTGTAAGCACTTAATTTAATATGTGGTGAAGGCAAATTTGTAGTTGTGATCACCTCACTTATGCCTATAAATAGGCACTTGCTCATTTGCAAATATATCAACACAACCACAACAACAAGTTAGGTGTGAGTATTTTGTAAAGGCCAAAGCAATTTTACTTTAAAGAGTTTGTTGAGAAAGAGGAAGAAATTTATTGGAGAGTGACAAAATAGTGATGTTAATTGTGGTGTTTTTAAAACACTTGAGTGTCACTATTTTTTGTTAATCTCAGGGTTGTACCTCTAGTATTTTCTAGAGAAGTATCTCTTGTAAGCCTACTATATTATTAGCAAAAGAAATTTCTGAATTTCTCTTGTGGAGGTAGCTCAAACCAAAGGTGAACCACATTAAATTCTCTCGTGTCATTTTAATTATTTATTTCATTTACTTTGCTCGTATTTAACTTATCTTGTATCCACCTATCTATTATCAGTCCACCCTTCCGCTATGCCAGGAAAAATTAGTATTTGATTTGTGTTATTTTCCCAACACTATATCCACTTAGTTTTAGTTCCATTTGCCATTCCTTCATTCCTTTGACTCTTTTTAAGTTGGTTTTTATATGATAACGAAAGCATTGGTATATAGAAGAAAAGTTAAATATTTCATGTATCAAGAATTAAAAGTTTTTATAAAATATCGACAGGTCGTCATTACTTTCAAATATAGTAATCGACCTGTTTAACTTACATTTGCATGCAACCCACTTTGTTAAGCTTTCATTATTCCATTTCTTATTAGATTAATCCCTTAATTTTTGTAATATGTTCACATTCGTCGTTAAGTCTTTCAATGCTTGGACATTTTCATTTTTGTCACATTTACTTCCTTTAGGTATTGTTAGTTACCATTTTTTGTAAATTAATTGTGCTCATTCAACCTGCACACACAGCTGCAAACAAAAATTTCAAAAAAAAAAAAAAAAAAAGTAAAAAAAGTTGTACTCAATAAAGCATATTCACTTAATAGTAGACTTTTTGAAATCTATCTTTTAGTTCGAGTATATTCAATAAAGCATATTCACTTAATAGTTGTACTCAATAAAGCATATTCACTTAATAAATAGTCCCTTAATGCTTAACTACAAGTTGGTTATAGTGAAGGGCTCGCATGAGGCTCTTTGTCATTTATACATCAAATTCCGTAATTATGTCTCGCATCACACATTAATTACATAATTCGAAAAGATCTAAGAATTCTCAAATATAATATTCAAAAGGCGTGCTTTATTCTTTTCATTGTATTCAAAATATATAAAGCTATTCAAAATATATAAAGCTCAGATGAAAATAGACCTTGAAGAAAGCTAAATTGAACTCATAAGACACCAAGTTAACACAAAAAACAATTGCTGTTAATGCCAACCCTGACGGGAGGGCCCCTTTTTTACTTCACATTCTGGTGCAATGATTTGAAACAAAATGAGCTAGCATGTTGACGTGGGATTCAGTATCAAGGGACCCTAATTACAAATTTATAAATTCTCCTCTGTGCTTGGGACTTTGGCCTCTTGTTTCTTCTCTTCGCTGCTCGCCACTGGTTTTTCCACAGGCGGTTCAATGGCAGGATCCGGTCCTTTCTTCAACTCTGATTCAAACTCCTTTGCCGCCTGCAAAGTACAAAAATGAACGATCATAAATATATTAGCTTATGGGTATTTTGTTTTATTTTTGTCCCGTATGCTTAAGTTGTCGCTAGATAAATTAATACTTCAAAACTGCATTAAAGAAGGAAAAAAGAAAAAGACTTGTGTTCATCACAAACTAGGTCCAATTGTTATGTAATTAGTAAAAGTCTCTGCTCAAAATTTATAGAATGTCATAAATAAAAATAAAAATAAATTGACAAGGTAATTTTCTTTCTTTAGATCTTAGAAAACTACAAGAAGTTTATAACAACAGAACAAAAAACTAGGAACCAAATTATGCTAGTAGCAGTAATTTCCTTTTCCTCAACGATCTCTTCAGCACAAGGCTAAGAACAGAATGTCAGAAAACTTATACAACTTCATTCATGAAAGCAAGAAAGAAATAATCTAACAAAAACATCTAAGTTATGAATCAAAGATAGATCTTAATGATTAATGGACTTATAAACTAAAACAGTACTCCTAAATTGAATTAGAAACTAACTACACTAACACAACTACTAGCGTAAAAGATAACTAAATCTTTGGTTCAAAATAATAGACATGTTCTATATATGTGACCCATCAAATGTTGCCACATCATGGACAAGCTATCTACAAGCCTAAAAGTAAA
>JAJIYU010001591.1:0-36321 GCA_030144865.1 Tinospora cordifolia | reverse complement strand
ATATATATATATATATATATATATATATATATATATATATATATATATATATATATATATATATATATATATATTAATCTCTTTGATATATATATATATATATACTACTCACTTTATATATATAAACCTTATTAATAGTTCATGTATTAATAATATCATTTTATTTGTAATCTGCTCATTTTATTGTATATGTATTAATATATATTATTAATATATGTTATTATTATTATTATTATTATTATTATTATTATTTTATATTTTTTGTTGCTTCAACTAATATCGATTGCCAATCTCCTATTTTATTTCAATTTATACGTATTCGCAATGTGGCATGATCACGAAGTTACGGGGTGTTACAAGTTTTGAGCACAAAACCGTGAAGAACAACGCCTAAAGTATGATTTTGTGTGTGTTCTGGCTGTAACGGAAGAGGATGAAGAAAAAATGAAAAATTGGTGCATTTTAGAAAATGGTTTGTGCGTTGTATAAAATCCAGCTGTCGATGTGTTTTGGGGCAACGATGATGGAATTGGTTGCGTGTTGTATGTTGTTGGATTTTGGATGAGTGCAAGGGGCATCGTGATTTGGGGTTGTATGGATTCATGTGATGATGGAACGAAGATGATAAACATTGTTGAGGCGATTTGTGCGAAGAGCAACGTGCAACAAGGAGCTCTGCATGGGGCATTGCTCGTGCGAAGATGACAAAAAAAGGTATTAAAAATTAATACATTTTATTTTAATTACTTAAATTTTGTGATCTGGAACTAAAATTAGTTAAAAAAAATGTTATTAAATCTTTCTAATTTATTTTAAATGCTTTAAAAATTAAAAAGAGAAGTTTAATACCAAATTAAAAAGGTTTCCACTATTAAAATTTTAATTTAATTAGGAATAATTTCTATATAATAAATGATGAATAATATTAGAAGATAAAAAATCTAATTATTTGACTCAGTTGAAAACTTGAAAAATAAACCCTTAGAAATCTAGAATCTTTTATAAGAAAAGATTGAAATATTAGGCCCTCAAACTAAACTTATAATATTCAGAAGTCTTATTTTGTTCGTAATTAATTTAATTAAGATATGAATAGAATGAATTAAATTGTGAGAATTCAGAGATTACAAATTTATCAAATTATTTAAGAAAGAATCTTAAGATGAAATAATTTTATTTTGAAACTTAGAATTTAAGGAATCTATAATTTAAATTTAATGTCTTGAAGAGGAATAATTTATTTTAAAAGATATAGCTTAAGGATTTTTATGTGACAAAATAGCAATTCGGAACTTAGTTCAAATATTGGACATAAAAATCTTATTTTAGGTGAAATGAAAATTATTAAACATAAGTTATAGATTTTTAGAACCCAAATTCAAGTCTTAGTATTTTTAAATTATTTGTTCGAAACTAAATAATTTATGTAGAAGTAAATAAATCGTAGAAGTTTGGAAATTAATTATTAAAACTTTAATTTCAGATCAAGAAATTCGAAGAACTTAGAAATTATTTTATTTTAATTATATAAAATTCTAGGTTATTAAAATTCGAAACATCAGTTTGAATAGTTCTAGGTTATTAGAATTTTATTCTGAAATTGCTTGATGTGTTTGGAAGATAGTGTGATGAATTATTTCAATTTATGCATAATTACTGCATGACATGCTTGAATAGAAAACCATGCATTTAGACTTATTTATTTATGGCACGCATCAATAGGAAAACATGCAGTTAGATTTATAATTTTCTCATGCACTTTCTCATCTTAACTTGCATGCATAATTTGATTTATTATCTATTGGATAGTGAAATGCGTGGTGTGATTGAACTTGTTTGTGAAACTAAAATAAGACGAAGGACTATTAAGAATCCACATACCGGTGCAATCGACAAGCCTGAAGCAGATCGACGAGCTACAAGGCGGATCGTAGGTATTCTCAAGCCTGAGTTGTTTGGGATAGCTAGAAGTCCTTAAAAGATGGTACTCCATGCTAGCAAGTACACTCCCTTGGATTGTGACTCTCATAGGTAACCGACCTTAGGCGTTACCTGAGATTTGTTTCTGATTCAGATCACAGAGGATACTGAGAGTCATCTCAACACTCTTCTGGTCTCAAACTTCAACTAAAACCAAATGAATGTTTAAAACGCCCAATGTTTAAAAGTGTTTGTAATGTTTTGGGTTATAATCTGTATAATGCATGTGATGTGTAGGAATGATCCACTAGGCTATTAAGCTCATTCCCAATTATTTTTCAGGTACACTTGGACATAGAGTATCATAACCTACGTCAGAAGGCTCTCATTGTTGATTGATAATCTCATGAGTAGATTATTCATGATATGAGACTTTGGAGGTCGTATTTTGTTTAAATATTTACTAAACCAATTTTCATGTATTTGTTTTGATTTAGGATTCAATCGATCATGTTATTGAATGATATTATATATTTAACATTTATTGTTTTAATATAAATTTTTGAAGAGATTCCACTGCGTAAATTGTAATTATTGAATTATGATTTTTGATTTTTAATTTGTTTTGTATAACTTTAGAAATCTAGTGAACATAGTGAGAAATTATTTTGATCTTTTATTTCGTGTAACATGTGTTTCCAAATATTTATTTAGAACTATCTGATATGAACTTGAATTGAAGAGAGAAAAAAGATTTTGACTAAAAAGAAAATTTTAAGTAACATTATAATTCTCAACGGGCGATGACCCATAAACGTGATGGGAGGTCCAATTGAGCATCGGGGTGTTACAAATATGATATCAGAGCCTAGTACTATGATAAACTGGGCTAGACTTGAGTTCACTAGAATTGACTTTCACTGAAATAAAGATTTTATCGAATTTTTATTTTTACTGAACTTGGAATTCATTGGATTTGACTTTCATCGAAAAATGAATTTTTTTCAAATATGATTTTGAAAAGTAGTACAATGGGTAGAAGTCTAGGGGGAGTAAGTGATACCATCTTACTTGAGTTGGGGGACACGAGTATTGATGGTTGTCCCTGATAGTTGACCTCTTCTTGGGATAAAGGTCTCGTAAGGTGTGATGTTCTGTGGCCAGAGAATGTCCTTGATGGTTGACCTTTATTTTGATGAAAGGTCCTAGAGGGTTGGTTGCTACTCAAGAAAGGTCTAAGACTTGGGACCGATGGTATCAGGAGGAATAATTGTTTAAAACTGGATAGAGATTAATATTAGGTGGCTAGAGGTCTAGGTAAGATTGAGGTGATGTTAGAGTATCTGAGTCACTGGTTACAGGTGTGACTTGAATACTGAGAGGTGTCCCCGATAGTTGATTTCTTCTTGAGGAAGGTATCCTTTAAGGTTGATGGCCCTTCTTGGAAATAGTGCCCTTGATGGCCTATCTTTGTAGAGGTCTTCATATGGTTGATGCCTTCTTCGGAAAGAGTGCCCCGATGGGTTGACCCTATAGAGGTGTTCTTGAGGGTTGATGCCATTCTTAGATGGTGTGTTGTCCCCGATGGTTTGATCCCAACTTCAAGAAGATGTCCTTGACGGTTGATCCTTGCTCAGGAACAAGTTTGACTTGGGAATTATGGCATCACATATAGATGCAATCGAGTTGAATACCACGAACATAGGTTTAGGTAGAGATCGAATGTTGTCTCGAAGGCACAGTGGATCATAAATAAATTAAAAGCTTTTAGGACATAGCTTAGAGACTAATAACGTGTTTGAATGCATACTTGTTAGGTTAGGACCCGAGTTTGGGAGGAACCTGCATCTCCGGTCTCTATGTAGGATTGGGTGCATAAGGATTTGAGGGTACGGAGGAATCTTGGATTCGGAGAATAACGGACCATATTTGGTGAATGATCGATTTCTTTGACTAAACTTGTATGCATTGTATTGTACTAGGATGGGACAGTACAGTATGGTGGGCCTAGCATCAACCTTGGAACATGTCTATGGGTGCACTAACGTGTTATTTTTAACCAAAGGCCTAGTTAAAAATAGTGGAACATTTGCAGTCATGGATATCAAGACACTTGCGCCATTGTTTGGGTATAATGTAATTCTAGGTGGAAGTTTGTGTGGAAGGGCGAGTGTGGGATGGGGCACATGGACCTGGAAGCACAGATGGAAGCTTGGGTTGCATTATGCTAGCGTGTATTGCTTGCTTGTTTGTTGAGTAATTGTTTGCTATATGTGTAATTTAATTTTTGAGTATCATAACCCAAACTCCTGTACCCAGAAATAGATGAAATGTTGCCGACTTAGAAGCATAAACCCCTAGACAACTAAAACAAAGCAAAAACTTAGAGAAAATTCACCTAGAGTCACCCTAGCGTGATAAACATGAAAGGGTATAGGTGGGTAGGAAGCTATAATACCTAGGTTAGGATATCACAGTTCTTATACTAAACCACGTCAAAGGTTGTGAACTCATAGTTCTTCTCAATATTAATTTAGAAAGAAGGTTATGTTCACAATCTTTCCCCTAGAAATAGGATGTACATTATTCCAAAATCACCAATGACAATTGAAGACGTGATACCTCAAGATAAAAAGGAGGGTTTTGGAACTAACTAATTACAGGAATGACTTGAGGAAGTCCTAATGGATTATTAGGGAATGTTTTCAAAGGAGCAATAAACCAACATTTGTTATCATTACAAGATGAATCTGAGGAATAGGATCTGCCTGAAGATGGATGTGTCTTATAAGCAGGATCAAAGTGGTGCAGCAGAAGTGTGATGGACCAACGGATGAAGTAGATCGATTGACAACATTAGTCAACTTGATTCAAATTTCAAGGACGAAATTTTATTTAAGGGGGGTAGATTGTAACACCCCAAAATTTTGCGAGTTTATCAAATTATTTAAGAAAGAATCTTAAGATGAAATAATTTTATTTTGAAACTTAGAATTTAGGAATCTATAATTTAAATTTAATGTCTTGAAGAGGAGTAATTTATTTTAAAAGATATAACTTAAGGATTTTTATGTGATAAAATAGCAATTTAGAACTTAGTTCAAATATTGGACATAAAAATCTTGTTTTAGGTGAAATGAAAATCATTGAACATAAGTTATATATTTTTAGAACACAAATTCAAGTCTTAGTATTTTTAAATTATTTGTTCAAAAGTAAATAATTTATTTAGAAGTAAATAAATCATAGAAGTTTGGAAACTAATTATTAAAGCTTTAATTTCAAATTAAGAAATTCAAAGAACTTAGAAATTATTTTATTTTAATTATATGAAATTCTGGAATTTAGGAATAACTCAGAATTAGTTGAAATTGATATTTAAACTTTATAATCAATTTAGATAATTTTTAAGCTTAAAAATATTTTGAATAAGATTAAGTTTGAACTAAGAACTTTGAAATTTTTGTTTATGGTTAAATTGCAGATTTTGCAATTTTAGAGTATTGAATAGCTCAAAGAAAAGCAACGTGGCCCTGAAAATTTGCGAAATCAGGTGGGCATGATTTCCTTGCTCATACATATTATGTAGATTTAAAATTTTAAACATCTATTTGAATAGTTCTAGGTTATTAGAATCTTATTATGAAATTGATTGAAATTGCTTGGTGTGCTTGGATGATAGTGTGATGAATTATTTCAATTTATACATAATTATTTCATGATATGCTTGAATAGAAAACCATGCATTTAGACTTATTTATTTATGGCACGTATGAATAGGAAAACATGCATTTAGATTTCATAGTTTTCTCATGCACTTTATCATCTTAACTTGCATGCATAATTGATTTATTATCTATTGGATTGTGAAATGCTTGGTGTGATTGAACTTGTTTGTGAAACTAAAATAGGAGGAAGGATTATTAAGAATCCCTGTATCGGTGCAATCGACGAGCCTGAAATGGATTAAGGGGGTATCTCCTATATGCCACTACTTGAGATCGACGAGCTACAAGGCGGATCGTAGGTAATCTCAACCCTGAGCTGTCTGGGATAGCTAGAAGTCCTTGAGAGATGGTACTCCGTGCTAGCAAGTACACTCCCTTGGATTGTGACTCTGACAGGTAACCGGCCTTAGGCATTACCTGAGATTTGTTTCTGATTCAGATCACAGAGGATATTGAGAGTCATCTCAACACTCTTTCGATCTCAGACTTCGACTAAAACCAAATGAATGTTTGAAACGCCTAATGTTTAAAAGTGTTTGTAATGTTTTGGGTTTTAATCTGTATAATGTGCGTGATGTGTAGGAATGATCCACTAGGCTATTAAGCTTACTCCTAATTAATTTTCAGGTACATGTGGACGTAGAGTATCATAACCTATGTCAGAAGACTCTCAATGTTGATTGATAATTTCATGGGTTGATTATTTAGGATAGGAGACTTTGGAGGTCGTATTTTGTTTAAATTTGTACTGAACCAATTTTCATGTATTTATTTTGGTTTAGGATTCAATCGATCATGTAATTGAATGATATTATATATTTAACATTTATTGTTTTAATATAAAATTTTGAAGTGATTCCGCTGTGTAAATTGTAATTATTGAATTATGATTTTCGATTTTTAGTTTGTTTTGTATAACGGTAGAAATCCAGTGAACATAGTGAGAAATTAATTTGAGCTTTTGTTTCGTATAACATGTGTTTCCAAATATTTATTTAGAACTATCAAATAAGAACTTGAATTGAAGAAAGAAAAATATTTTGATTGAAAAGAAAATTTTAAGTAACATTCTGATTCTCAATGGGCGACGACCCATAAACGTGATGGGAGGTCCGATTGAGAGCTCGAGTGTTACATCTTTACATGTGATTAGTTCACATGGATTATGTCCCAAAATACTTGGAATATGGGTTAGGCCTTCAATCCAATGAAACATGGCATAAGGAATGCCATTTCACTCAAAGGGAGGTATTTTGATAAAGAATATCAAGGGCTTTGATATCCTTTCAATCAAATTTATAACTATAAACAAAATATTGTTTGAAATGCCTAATGATTTACAAGTGCTTGAATTTGAACGTGTCGTTAATCTAAATTAGAAATTTGGCTGCTTGAAAAAGATCCACTGAAATATGTGCTCACCTTTCTTTTCTTATCTTTTAAGGAAATTAAATACATGATGATGCATGCTAAAGAATTAGAATGCTAGTTTTTAGAAAGTTTCTACATTTATTTTGATGTAAAGACTTATAGTCCAAATTTTGAATACTTAGAATGTAAGACTTCCGCTGAAATAAATTTTTGTTTCAAGTTATGTACTTGTTTCTTATTTTATTAAATCAATAAAGATTTGTATTTAACTTTTGTTATCTCTTGTATAATTGCCTTATTGAATTTCATCACTAAATATTAAGTACTATTGCTTAAGGCATGGGATAAACAAAAAAGAGTAAGAAGTCAAATTGTGTACTTGTAAAGTAACACCGACCCAGCCTGCCTTGTGGTTAAGTCCAACTGAAAGTCTTGGGGTTTAGGGTGTTACAAAGGTGGTATCAGAGAATAGACATTAGTTGTTAGGGAAGAATTAGAAAGTGGAGCCTAGACATTAGTTAGTAGGTTAAAATTAGAAAGTTTAATCTTATACCAATGGTGGTATCAAATTTAGAAGGTATTAACTCAATTAGGTTTGATCTGTGCTTTGAATTTAAATTAGAATGCCCTACCTTCTATTTTTGAAATTGAAAACTATTTTGGAAAGTGTTTTCAAAAAGGAAATATGTGTTTAAAATATTTTGTTTGGATACAAAGATTGTAAGTTGAGCTGATAGTGGGTAACCCTTGTCCCAAGTAAAGCTAAACATTGAAAGGGAGGTGGGTTATCCTGCCCGACAAAGCACGACTGCTAAGTAGACTTTGGTCTCGTTGCCCAATCTAGAGGTTGTCCCACCAGCTCATATGAGTATTCGAAGTTGAAGAACATTTTTACTTTCTATAAAAGAAAATTAGAAGGTAGAAATTTAGGGGCAAAAAGTTTACTAGAAGACGAATAAGATGCCAAAGGTGGTATCTTTATCAGACAGAGGTTGTTAGTTCAACTAGATTGAAACCCTAGTTTAGGGAAGGGACCTTAGGTAGAAATGTGGGTGTAGCCAATGGTGGCACAATGGATCAAATGCATAAAACTTTAGGACATATGTTAGAGACTGAAAACATGTGAAAACGACACAATTGTTTGGTTAGGACACGAGATCAGGAAGATTTTGTATCTCTAATTTCTATGTGGTATGAGATGCATAGGGATTTGAGGTTATGGAGGAAGCCTAGACTCGAAGAATGATGGACCATGTTTGGTGAATGATTGGTGATTTTGGAAGAACTTGTTTCCCTATGCTTGGTTAGTATGGGACAATTAGGTATAATGGGGCTTGAGAAACCTTAGTTGTCCAGACATTTGCGAAATTGATTGGGTGTGGCAATTTTTTGAGTGGAAGTCTAAGTGGAACGACTAGAGTAGTATGGGACACTCGAACTTGGAAGCTTAGATGAACGCCTAGAATCTTGTTATGCTAGCGTAAACTTGCATGATTATATGATTATTTGAAAGCATGCCTTATTTGTTTATATGCATGTCATATGAAACCAAATCTTGTACCCAAGGACAAAAAGAGCACAAAACATAAGCTGATAGGCCACTGAACAAATCGAAAACCTAGATACATGAATTTAGAGGCATGATAGTACGAACAAAATGGAAGGCTTGGGAATACAAACTCGATGAACGAATATAAACGAGATAACTATCTTCTCAAGTCTAGAAAAACATTTTGTATCCTGAGGATAAGGGAAGACAGGTTGTGTATTCTAGATTACAATTCTCTTAAATCTTTCGTTGTTATACCTTATCGGATACTACAATGGATTTTAACTTGGTGATAATGGCTAGATCCAAGAGATACGCTACCAGAGCTAACACGTTTGATAAGACTAAATCGAGGATAGGAAGCACAAGCTAGAATGGCTGAGACTCAGATGGAGGAATATTTGAATGTAATAAAGGTGATAGGTTCGCATAGAGTAGTGTTGACCACCCATCGCTTCAAGGGACCAGCCAAAAGTTGGTGGAGAATGATGGACCCTAACACTAATGTTGAAACAATGAGCTGGGAAGAATTTAAGAAGGTCTTCTACGAAAAGTTTTTTCTGGAGGCTACCCTAAGGAAGCTATAGGCAAATTTCATTTAACTGAATCAAAAGAACTAGATTATAGCTGAATATGAAAGGAAGTTTACTAAATTGGCCAAATTCTGGCTAGAACTGATTAGAGAAGATAAAATAAAAACAAATCATTTTGCACAGGGTCTCAAGATGGAGATCTAGAAGATAATAATGACTCTAAGCCTAAGACATACAGAGACGTCTTAGAAAAAGCTTTAACACTGAAACAAGAGCTCAACCTGGAATAAAGGATGAAGTAGAAGAACAAGAGGTTTGAGAATAAAAAAGATCAAGGCGCTTAAAAGAAAAACAAGGGTGGTGGGAAAACACCATAGAAACAGGGGCATACAAAAGACAAGTCTAAGGAACAGACAAGGAGACAAGGACTGTGCTACGTGTGTAGGCAGAAGGGTCGTATTGCCAAAAATTTCCCAACTACACCTACTCAGACTCATCAACAACAACCACCACAGGGAGGAGGTCAGAACGGTCATCCTCAGGGTAGGCATCAGTGAATGCCAATCAGGGGTAGAATCAGGGCTGTGGTCAAAACTAGGCTAGAATATTTGTTGTTGAGGCCCAGGAAGATCAAGTCCTTGCTGTGGAAGGTATGTTCCTACTATTTAATGTTGTTGTGAGACTGTTATTTGACTCGGGTGCTTGAAATCATTTATCTCTGAAGAACTAGTTGATAGGTTACAACTTGTGACAAAAAACACTACCCATAACTTTGAATGTGTCCACACCAATAAGGACCACTGTTACCTCAAAAAGAATGTGTAGTTGTGACCTAAGGTTTGGGGATAAACTAATATCAGTTGACCTATGCAACTTAACATTTTATGGCTGTGATGTGATCTTGGGTATAAATTGGTTAGACTAATACCATGCTCAGATAGATTGTCTTAAGAGGTGAGTAATCATAACCTTACCTTCGAGGGAAACCTATAGAATTAACGGAGATATGCGGAGGCTACCGAGGAGTCTAACTATATCCATGTTAAATTGTTTGAACCAGAAATATGAGTTTAAAGACTCTTAGAGGAGGACTCTATTGAATAGAAGAAAATCCAAGATCTAGCAGTTGTTAGTGAGTAAGAAGACATATTCCCAAATGACTTATCCGAACTACCACCTGCTATAGAATTAGAGTTCAAGATTGAACTTTACCCTGGAACCAACCCAATACCCATACCTCATTACAAAATGGCACCAATAGAAATGATCAAGTTGAAATCTCAACTCAACAAGCTCTGGGAGAAAGGCTTCATTAGGCAAAATGAATCACCCTAGGGAGCTCCTATATTATTTGTAAAAAAAAAGGATGGTTCTATGAGACTGTGTGTCGATACCAAAAGCTAAACCAAACAATAGTGAAGAATAAGGACCCCCTACCAAGGATTGATGACTGTTTGATCAATTGAGAGGAGCTACTCATTTCTCAAAGATTGATCTTAGATTAAGTTATCATCAATTGCGAATCAGGGAGTCTGACATATACAAGACAACCTTTAGAATGAGATATGGACTCTTTGAGTTTACCGTGATGCCCTTTGGTTTGACCAATGCCCCAACAACATTCATGGATTTAATGAATCAAGTGTTTAGACAATACCTTGACCAGTTCGTGGATGACATCTTGATTTAATCTAAGTCAAAAGCTAAACACTTAGAACACTTGCAGATAATGTTGGAGACCCTCAGAAGGAACCAATTATATGCCAAGTTCAGCAAGTATGAATTCTGGATGAAGATGGTCAAGTTTCTTGATCACGTAGTATCAGCAGAAGGCATCTCTGTAGATGCAGAGCAGGTGGAAGCTATCATGGACTAGAAACAACCAAAGAAAGTTAAAGAGATCAAGAGTTTCTTAGGCTTAACTAGATACTATAGGAGATTTATCCAATACTTTTCCAAACTAGTAGAACCAATGACCAAGTTAACCAGGAAAGGCATTAAATTACTTGGGCTGAGAAGTGCGAACAATCATTCCAAGAACTAAAAAGGATATTGACTTCAGCCTCTATCTTAGTCACTGCAACTCATGGTGTCACTTATGTCCTCTATATGGATGCTTCACTCAGTAGACTAGGAGCAGTCTTGATGCAAGAAAAGCAAGTGGTCGCTTATGCTTTGTGACAACTGAAGGTCCATGAGAAGAATTACATTACTCATGACCTAGAGTTAGCAGCCATTGCATTTTCCATAAAAATAGACACTACCTTTATGGTAAGAAATTCAATCTATTTTCAAATTACAAGAGCTTGAAGTACATTTACACTTAGAAGGAGTTGAACCTTAGGGAACGGAGATGAATAGACTTCTTGAAAGACTATGATTTTTGACTACACTATATCTGGGGAAGGCCAATGTGATGGCCAATGCCTTAAGTAGAAAGTTCAACAAATAAGAGGATGAAAAAGGCCAAATGTACTAGTTGATTGAAGACTTTAGGTTGGGTGTAACCTTGAATGAAAAATGTGCCTATTACTACAACATGTCCTACCAACCGAATCTTCTACACCAGATCAGGATGATGAGCAAAGGCAAGACAAATGACTCACTAGTTCGATAGAAGAAGTTACACAAGGTAAGCATATTGACTTTAGGTTAGATGTTGAGAATACCCTTAGACTTGGTGAGAGGATATGTGTACCCCAAAACGTACGAAGTAAACAGACTATGCTGGATGAGCTCTTCAGACCAAGTATACGTTGCATACTAGTGGAGATAAGATGTGCCAAAACCTTAGAAAGACTGACTGGTGGAAAGGAATGAAGAGAGATGTAGCTAAGCATGTTGCCAAGTGCTTAACTCATCAACAAGTAAAAATAGAACACCAGAAACCCTTCAAAATGTTACAACCACTCTCTAATCCTAAATGGAAGTGGGATAAAATTGCCATAGACTTCATTAGTGGTTTGCCTAGGAACCAAAAAGGAGAAGACACTATATGGGTTGTAGTGGATCATCTCACTAATGTAGTTTATTTCATGCTAATTCGATCCATAGACCAAGTCAGTAAGCTGAAAAAACCCTATGCAATAGGAGATGAAACCTATGAAACACTTAAGGATTATAGTAGAATTACCTTGAAGAAACCTAGATTTGTTACTTCAACAAAAGATAGTTTTATAGCCATGTAGTTTCGAAAAACAATGGAGGCTATCACAGAGACAATTACACAAACAGAAAGCCCTTAGGCTTACCAGATTAGTTAGAACCAAACCATTTACTGAAACCCCTAAGGAAGTACCTATCGAATGAAAATGTACAGATTTCGAGGATGAAATTCTTTTTAAGGAGGGTAGGTTGTAATACCCTGAAAAGTTTGTACAAAATAAAATGAAATGATTCACTTCAATTATGTGAACTTGGATGATAAATGAGACCAATTGATTTGTAACACCCCAACCCCCTAGAAACAAGTTTAAGGTCAACCACAAGGCAGCTCACAAAGTTGGGTAAGTTTTCAATCACTCATGGGATGGTTTGCATATAACATGGCAATTGTGCTCATGGTTTGGAAATTGGGACCAGTAAGGCTTTCTATTCACGTGTGAGCACATATGTGCTTTCTTATTTAAGTGTGATCATAAAATCAGATTTGGAATGGTTCCTATATCAGTTAGGACATCCTCTTTGAAGAGATTTTGTGAGCATATCTAGTTTAGTAAGTGTACATGTGAGCATATCTTGGATTTTTCCTCTTTTTGGCATCATAAGGGAGCATAAATGGGAGTTTCTAATTTGGTGAGATATTGTTAAGAAGTAATCTTTCCTTCTCTTTGTGAGTGCGTATTTGAATAGAAAACTTTCCTATTTTCTCTTATGCACATGATTTAGATAATGTGATAAGTTGCTGATTTTGTTTCCTTTATTATTTTAAGTGTCACACATAGGCAACTTGCTAACTGAATTCATTTACTTGTGTTTCATGTGTGTATATTACATGGAAACTTTCTTATTCCATCCTTGGACGTCCAATATGGTTGATTAGTATACATAATCTAAATTTGATGGAAACTTGATCATGGTTCCAAACTTCCAATCAAGGCTCTTGAATCAACATTAGATACCATTCTTAATTGAGCTCATGGAAACTTTCTACTTTCTTTCTTTTGTGTTCTCATGCAAGTAGGAAACTTTTTTATATCTCTTTAAATCATCAAATCATCACAAATAGGCGTGGAACCACTCTTAATGGTTTCCAAACAATGTATTACGTCTCATATAATTGGGTAGGGTAAGGGTGTACAAGATCATGGTGTCTACCCATGTGACTTGCATATGCTTAGAGGTGCATGCATTCATGGGTTCACAAAAAACAAATAAAAATTAATATGTAACACCTTGAAAACTCTGTATTTAATTAAATGAAATTCAAGATCAATTCAGTGAAATTGGGTGTAAAATGAAACTAGGGTCATTTTAGGGCTAAATTTGGTAGCTTTCCAAAAGTCTCATTTGGTGACCCTTGGGGACCCAAACCTTCCTAAAACAAAGTAAGCTGATATAAATGAACTAATTGGACAACGTATCCAAAACCTAGAACAATAGGTCAAGAGTAGGGTTTTCATTTCCCAAACACCCTTTCGGAGGTCCAAATTAGAATGAATTGGCATTTAGGGTACTCTGGGGAATCGAAATAACCTAAAACAAAACAAGATGACATGAACTAACAAAATAAACAACAACATATCCAAAAATCAAGACAATATGCCAAGATTTGGATTTTCATTTAATAGTGTACACCCATGCTTGACATCCAAGAAATAAGAGAATGGGAAAGTATTCCTTGTGTGTTCGTGTGATGACCAAGCAAAGTGTCATCTAGAAAATATTTCTGAACCATGAACGAACCTAATATGGGACATCATAACTGAGATTAGAATGGATCAAAGTCTAAAAATATCATCTTAAATTAAATAAGAGATATGCTAGGGAATCAAATAGTAGCTCATATGAAATTAGCAAGTCTTAGTGGTCTGATGAGCACACTTGCCTATTCCAAAGGAAACTGTCTCCTCTTGTTTGAAAACTTGCCAAAAATTTTTGAGCAGCCCAAGTTACCCAAAACTGACCAAGACATCCCCTTAGTGCTCTTGAACATCTATATAAACCCCCTCATGCTCTCATTCTTCTCATCCCAAAGCAAATAGTTGACACTTCTCTCTTTGCTTATTATAAACCCTCTTCTCACTTCTCTTTTCCCTCTTGTGAGATAAGTTTTGATTTCAGTGTTTTAGAGATTGGTTTGAAGTGATTTTTGCTAGTGTTTGAAAGTGCTAGAGTTGGGAAACTTTGCTGAATTTTTGAGGAAAAAACTACTAGTAAGGTGCAGGGGATTTTTATAACACTATCTTCCTATTTTGAATTCCTAGCATGTTTATGTATGCTTAGTTTAGATTTTAGCATGTTTAATATTATTTATCAAATGTTTAATCATGTTTTATTTTCAGCCTAGCATGTTTTTATGTTCTAATTACTCATAAGAGCATGCCATGTTTAGAATCCATGTTTACGATTTTTTTTAAAGTTTCAAGCACGCCATATGATGTTTTCATGCTTTCTTGGTTGTTTAAAATTCTAAGATCTATATTCTGAATTTCTTTTCGTGATTATGTGATTTTAAAAATGAGAAAGTGAAGATAAGATTCACGTACTGTTATAGTGACCCGTATGGGCGCTATGAGTATTCTTAACACATGCTTGGAGGTGTAGTTGCAAAGTGCAACTAAGAGATACTTGGTATGTGGCATCCAATGGAGTAAGAAAGAAATGTCTTTCCATCCTAAAGAGGAATATCTCAATTAAGAACATTAAGAAAGGAGAACCCCTTTCAGTCATAACGTCAATTTGAACCAATTTGATGTATGATTTACTTAATGTTTGAATGTATGTGATTTTGGATGTGTTAAAAATTTGAAATAATAAGCTAATTGTTGATGGATGATCCATTGGGTTGTATGCTCACCCCTCATCTTTATTCTTCAGGAAATTGAATCATGAAGACTATGAAAATCTCATAGTAGCTATATTTAGAAAGTTTATATTTTTGGAAAGTTTCCTTTTTAATGTAAGGGTATGTTGCCTAATTTTGTATAAGACTTCCATTGAATTTTTATATTAAAATTTTGAGTTATGTACTCTTGATTATGAATTCAATAATGTACTTCTTCATTTTCTTTAATAAATAAAGAGTTAAAAATATTCCTTTTTTCTACTTGTAATGCCTTATTGAATTTAAAATTGATCAAATTGGGTGAGACATTCATGAAAGGTTCAATAAGAGTTAGAATAAAGAAATTGAGATGCAAGTTGTGTACTTGTAAATGTATCATGGTATTAAAGTCTAGGCATTAGTTGTTGGGCCAAAATTAGAAAGTTTCCTCTTACCAAAGGTGGTATCAAAGCCTATGCTTTAGGTGCCTTAGGCTAGATTTAGAAAGTCAATCAGTGCCTATTTGACTAGAATCAAAAACTCTAACTAGGGTTTCATTTTGAATTGAATTGAATATTAGAATGCCTTACCTTCTATTTTGAAATCGAAAAATATTTTGGAAACTGTTTTCAAAAAAGGAAGATGTATTTTGAAATGCTTTGTTTGGATACAAAGACTCTAAGGTGAGCTGATAGTGGGCAAGCCTTGTCGTGAGTAAATTTAAATATTGAAAGGGAGGTGGGTTATCTTACCCTAAAAAGCGCAGTTGCTAAGCAAACTTCGGTCTCACCGCCCGATTTGGAGGTTGTCCCACCAACTTGTACGAGTAGTCTGAGTTGAAGAACACCTTTACTTTCTGTAGAAGAAAATTAAAGGTAGAAAATTGGGGCAAGAAGCTAACTAAAAGTTGAAAAGAATGCCAAAATTGATGTTTTGAGTAGACAAAAGGTTGTGAGTCAACCAAATTGAAACCCTGGGTCTAGGGGAATGACCTTAGGTAGAAACATGGGTGGACCAGTGGATCAAAAGCATAAAACTTTAGGGCATAGGTTATAAACTGAAAATGTGTGAGAACTAAATCTTGTTTGATTAGGACACAGGATTGGGAAGCTTCTATATCTTTTGGTTTCTATTTAGTAAGGGATTCATAGGAATTCGGGGTTATGGAGAAAGCATGGACTCGAAGAATGATGTACCATGTGTGGTGAATGATTGGTAACTCTAGAAGAATGGGTTTCTCCATGTTTGGTTGGTATGGGACAGTTGGGTATAGTGGGCTTGGGAACCTTAGTTATTGAGCAATTTGCAAAATTATTTGGGCGTGGCTCTATTTTGGGTGAAAGCTCAAGTTGAAAGGGTAGAGTGGTATGGGACGCTTGAACCATAAAACTTAGGTGGAAGCTTAGAACCTTGCTATGCTAGCTTGATTGTATAATTATGTGATATGCATGTTTTGGTGTTTATTTGCTTTGAGACCAAATCCTGTACCCATGCATGAAAAGAACCTAAAAGAAAAACGTTTAGGCCACTGAACTGGTCAAGAACCTAGAAATTGAATCTAGAGTCATGATAGTACGAACGTTTGATGAAACAAATACTAACGGGTTAAAGAAGGGTGATGATGGCCACACATCGTTTTAAGAGACCGGCCAGCAGTTGGTGGCGCATGATGAGAATGGACCCCGTCACAAACATTGAGAAGATTTGGGACGAATTCAAGAAAATTTTCTATGACAAGTTCTTCTGGAATCTATCCTAAAAAAGCTACAAGAAGACTTTGTAAGACTCAATCAGAGAAATCTCTTCTTGACTGAGTACGAGAGGAAATTTATTGAGCTAGCCAAGTTCTCTCAAAAACTGATCTAGGAGGAGGGGATGAAGACTAATAGGTTTACTCAGAGTCTCAAAATCGAGATTCGCAAAGTGGTTATGACTTTGAGCTTAAAGACATATCAGGATGTCTTGGAAAGAGCTCTGCTCCTAGAGCAAGAACTCAACCTGGAGCAAAGGTCAAGAAGAAAGAATAAGAGGCTTGTAAATGAAAAACTTTACGGGTAATAGAAAAAGAATAAGAGTGGTAAGGCCCCACAGAAACGGGGCCACGCCAAGAATGAGTCTAGAGAACAAGCTAGGAGGCAAGGGCTATGCTATGTGTGTAGACAGAAGGGTCATCTTGCTAAGGATTGCCCAACTACACTTAGGGAGGAGGTCAGAATGATCATTCTCAGGGGAGACACCAACAAAAAAATGCCAACCTAAGTCAGAACTAGGCCAGAATGTTCTCTGTGGAGGCCCAAGAAGACCAATACCCTCAGTAGAAACCCTAGAATATCAATACCCTCAGTAGAAATCCTAGTAGTCCAATGTTAGGACAAAAAAATTAATTTTTTGAATATAATTAGTGGAAGAGAGTTCTTAAGACTCGCTATATGTTAGCATTTATTTTGGCTTTGAATAAGGTTTTGTACCTCTAATTTTGAATTAATGAAAATGAATTCCTTGAGAACTCTTGCTGCCGCACGTTAAATATTCGAACGAGAAAGAAAGTGTTACTCATGCGAAGTAACAATCCTAAAGCTTGTCGTGTGGTCAAGTCCACTAAGTCGAAGGCGGAAAATGTTCAACCTCAAACTGTTATACTAAATAATTAAAGACTTTAGGATGTGTGTGACCCTAAATGAAAGACAAGCCTATCTCTATAGCAAGTCTTGCCATCAGACCTATTACATCAGATTAGGGATTAAAGAAAGAAAAAAAATGGCTCATAAGCCTGAGGAGGAAAGTGAATGGGATAAGTATGTTGACTTCAGGTTAGATGCTGAGAATATCCTAAGGCTTGGGAAAAGGATTTGTGTACCTTAGAATGGATAGAGTAAGGAGACCATACTGGATGAGGCCATCAGACCAAGTATATGATGCATCCAGGTGGAGATAAAATGTACTAGAACCTTAGAAAGGCTTATTGGTGGAGAGGGATGAAGAGAGACATAGCTAAGCATGTCTCTATATGCTTAACCTATCAACAAATTAAAGCAAAACACCGAAAACCCTCTAAAATGTTAAGAGCATTCCCTATCCCCGAATGGAAGTGGGATACATTGCCATGGATTTTATCAGTAGTTTTCCCAGGTTTCAGAAAGGAGAAGATACTGTTTGGGTGATTGTGGATCGTCTTACTAAAGTAGCACACTTCTTGCTGATTAGATCCATAGACCAAGTTAGTAAGTGGGGAGAAATTTATGTGAAAGAAATCGTCAAGCTTCATGGTGTGCCCAAAACTATTGTGTCTGACAGAGATTTTTGTTTTACTTCATAATTCTGACAAAGTCTACAGAAGGAGATGGGTAGTAAGCTCACCATGAGTACAACATTGCACCCTCAGATGGATGGTTAGTTTGAGAGAGTTATCCAAATTTTAGAGGATATGTTGAGGTATTGTGTTTTAGACTTCAAGGGGAATTAGAGCAAGTACTTACACTTGGTAGAGTTTACCTATAACAATAGTTATCTAGCAAGTATTAAGATGGTTCCATTCGAGGTTCTTTATGAATGACCTTGCAGATTACCTACCTATTGGGTTGAACTCGAGGATCATGTATTAACTGTACCAAATTTGGTGGAAGAAATGAATAACCAAGTCAAGTTAATACAGAAGAGGTTGACTACAACACAGAGTCGTCAAAAGAGCTATGTTGATAAGAGAAGAAGATTACTAGAGTTCCAAGTTGGGGACAATGTATTTTTGAGAATTAATTCTCAGAAGGGCATCAAGAAGTTCCAATTCAAAGGGATGTTATCTCAGAGGTTTGTCGGACACTTTGAAATTCTTAGAAGAATCGGAGAATGTGCTTATGAGTTGGACTTACTAAGCTGAATGACTTTAGCTCATAACATATTCCATGTATCAATGTTGAGAAAGTACGAACCTAATGTAACACCCCAATTTTCGGTCGAACCTCCATTCACGTGTTACTTCACGTGTGGATCGTCGCCTGTTGAAAATTGAGATGCTACTTTAAAATCTCATTCTGTCAAAATCTCTTTCTTCAAATCAAGTTTATAACAATTTTTTCTCCCATCAATCTTTAGATAATTTCTCATATAAAACAAAAGAATTTAAAATAATTACTCAAGACATTCACCGGGTTCATTAATATGAGTTATCAATAAAGCAGAGGAAATTACATTAAAAATATTCATTTAAGCCAAAATCGTTAAACAAGGAAAAACTATTGAAAGATAAATCAACCAAAGTTAAACCAATGTAATCACATTAAGATAATCCAATAAAACACATAAGTTTTAACCTCCAAGTTACCTATCCCGGACGACCTCCCCTTAAGGTGTCCAATCAAGTGCGAGTCTTCTGACATAGGCTACAACATTCCAAGTCCATGTGTACCTGAAAGATAAAATGGGAGTGAGCTCGAAAGCTTAGTGGATCGATCCTACACATCACATGCATTATACAGACCCAATCCAAAACATTTCACACAGTTTAAAACATTAGGCGTTTAAAAATTCATTTGTTTTCGTTGTAGTCTAAGACCGGAAGAGGGTTGAGATGCCTCTCGGTATTCCCTGTGATTCAATCTAATCTCAGAGGGTTCCAATAACCGTCTAAAATCAATCGACACTCGCATCACAGCCTAAGAGAGCGTACTTACCCAGGCATCGTACCATCTCCCAAAGACTTCGAGCTGTCACTATCAGCTCTTGGTGGGAATACCTACGATCCGTTTTGTAGCTCGACAATCTCAAACGGTGACATATAGGAGATGCCACCTCGATCCGCTTCAGGATCGTCAAGTGTACCGGTACGTGGATTCTTAATAAACCATTGTCTTATTTTTGTTTTACAACTAATCTTAAATATATCAAACATCATAAAATACACTAAAGAATATATTTCAAACTATGCTTGGAAGTCAACAAGATAATGAAAATGAATATCCAGTGGCATTCAAATGCATATCTTTCTATTCATGCATGTTATAATTAAGTAAATCTAAGTGCAAATCGTCATATTCAATCATGGCATGAGATGATTATGCATGAGTCTAGATAAATCATCATAAATCACACATCATCCACATAGACCAAACAATTTCAATCAATTTCCTAATAAAATTTTAATAACCTAGAACTATTCACACAAATGCTTTGAATCTTAAATCCGTATAATACAAATGAGTAAGGAAGTCACGCCCACCTGATTCCGCAAATCTTTAGAGCTCCCTCGCTTTCTATCAAGATCTTCGATACTCTAAATCGAAAAATCTGTAATTCAACAATTTATGAGATTCTCTAAGTTCCTAATTCACATTTAATTTTATTCACGATACTCTTAAGTTTAAATAATTTTGAAATTGATTATGAAGTCTAATTATTAATTTCAACTATTCAAGTTTATTCCTGAATCCTAGAATTTCATATATTTCAAGATGTACAATTTCCAAATGTTCTAAATTTCTTAATTTGAAATTTAAAACTTAAATAATTAATATTTCAAACTTTTACGATTTATTCGTTTCTTATTTATTTAGATTCGAGCAATTAATTTAAAAACGCTACAACTTAAATTTGGGTTCTAAAAATAAATAACTTATGTTCACTAAATTTCATTTCACCTAAAATAAGGTTTTTATATCTAAGATATGAACCAAGTCCAATTTATTAATTTATCGTTTAAAATTTTTTTAAGTTACTCTTTTAACGTAAATGATTCATCTTCAGATATTAAAATTTATTAAAATAAATGTTCATCGATTTTTTTCTATAATTTCAATAACTAGTTCATATTTTAAATAAATTTATTACGAACAAAATAAAACTTCTATTAATCAAATCTTTAGTCTTATTAGGAGTTGACAATTTTAATTTATCACTATTCTTAGAATTTTGCTAAAATTGTTTATAGCATTACTACAAATAATTATTTATTTGTTTTCCTACTTTGAATGATTTAGTATATGCATAGATGATCTCTAATTTTTCTTAATTACTTAATTTAAAGATTTAAATTATTGGAAGTACATTAATTAATTTTATTCTTCAATTTTAGCATTATAAAATTTCCTAATTCCAACTAATACATACTAATTTATTCATACTATTCCATGATCTAATTCAAATTATATAAATAAATCCTATTACACTTTGGTTATTGAATTAGCATGCTTAAAGTCCATAATCCAAAATCCAAATCATTTTTCTTACCACTTAATTCGGTCACCCACTGCCCCTGTTTCTCGTCCCTGTCCTCTGTTCTTGTCCGGCGACACCAACAGCAGCAGCAGCAGTAAGCTGCTCTGCTTTGCCTCAGTTCCTCTATTCCATTGATAGAACGAACCAGGCAGCCGAGAAACTAGTAAATGAAACAAAGATCTATCGTTGCCTCTTCTTCATTTCGGCAGCAGGGGACAACAACAGTGGTAGCAACTGGAACGACCAGCAGCTGAAATTTCCTCCTTCCATGGTCCAGCGTCCCATAGCACTTCACGGTCCAACAACGCAGCAACCAACTTTTGTTAGCCTCTTCATTCATCCACGTTGCACCAGAAGCTCAGATCCTTTTCTTTTCCAGTTCCAACTGCGTCTTCTTCATGGTCTGCAACAACCCACAACAATCCAACCAATGGCAGCCATAGCTGTAGCAACAGCAGCAACGTGAGCAGCAGCAATGTGAGTGTTTTGCTTTCTTCCCTTCCTCTATTCTCTATTGTGATGCACGAACCAGGCAGCTGCAATCCTTCCTTTTCCTGCTCGTGCAACCACTTCCCAGAGTAGCTATTTCTTCTCCATTCGGCAGTTGTAGCAGCCACAGTAGCCCAGAGCACCATTGCTCTGTCCTTCGATCTTTCCTCTGTCCGTTTCATTGATCACCCCCCCTCAGCTTCTTCTTATTCCACAGCAGCAGCTTGAGCAGAAATTGATAGCACCAGCAGCTTCGTCCTCCTCCTCTTCACACCGAGTACATAGCAAGCTGTTGCTCCTCTGTTCTCGTTTCTTATCACGGTCGTGCAACAACAAGGTAGAGCAGCAGCAATACAACTACTCCTTTGTCACGGACTAGCAACTCCAAGCCCCTGTTTTCTGTTCCTCTTCCTTAAATTATTTCTTCTTCGTTCAGTAGTGACAACAGCACCACAGTTACGTGAATCCTCAAATCCAGCAGCTTCCACCGCCCGACCCAACCTTCTTCTTCCTTCCCGTTTCTTCATCTTCTTTCCATAGATTTCGATCCTCTCTCTTTCTTTTTTTTCTCTAACTCTTGTTCTACGTTTAAATAGATTATGTTAAACCTTATTATAAGTTTATAAGTGTTACCATTTTGTGTTATAATTTACTCATCCCATTGCCATAGAAATTATATGCATTATAAATATCATATGTTACAATTTATATGTGTTAAACAATAACGATTATTTTATTGTCGTAGATAAAATAAGCTTATGCATGTTAAATTATTCATTTTTTATAATAAATAAACTAATCACTTATCTTATTTTCACTCACAACGTGGCACGCTCGTAAAGTTCCGGGGTGTTACACCTAACCCCTCTCACATCATCCATTGGGATGAAGTGAATATTCAAGATGATGCTACTTACAAGGAAACGTCAATCAGAATCCTCAACCATAAAGTACAAAGTCTACGAACGAATGATATCCCATTAGTGAAGGTACTATAGAAACATCACGACGTGGAAGGAGCTACTTGAGAACTCAAAAGCAAGATGAAGACAAAATATCTATACCTGTTCACTAAAAATCCTTAGTTGTGCACAAATTTTCAAGACATAATTTTTCTAAGGAAGGTAGGTTGTAATATCCTAAAAACTCTATATTTAATTAAATGAAATTCAAGATCAATTTAGTAAAATTGGGTATAAAATGAAACCAGGCTCATTTCGGGGTTAAATTTGGCAGGTTTCTAAAAGTCTCATTTGTTGACCTTTAGGGACCCAAAACAACTTGAAACGAAGTAAGGTAATATGAACCAACTAATTAGACAACATATCTAAAAATTAGAACAATTGGTCAAGATTAGGGTTTTCATTTGCCAAACACCTTTCGGAGGTCCAAATTAGAAAGAATTGACATTTATGGTACTTCGAAAAATCAAAATAATCCGAAATGAAATAGGATGATATGAACTAACAAAATAAACAACAACATATCCAAAAATCAAGACAATAGCCCAAGATTTGGATTTTCATTTCATAGTACCTTCAGTGGGTTACAAATAAGGAAAGTAAATGAAAACCAATTTGGCCAAACCATATATTGAAATTCTTAATTTTTTTATGTGATTTCAAAACTATAGGTTATAAATTATAATTCTTTGTAAATAAGGAGATATTAATTTGTATTTGATTTTTGTGAGTCCATGAAGTCATGGCCACCCTAAGCATGTGCAAGTCACATGGGTGGAACATCATAATCATGTGTACTATCACCCTGCCTAAAGCTCCATGGGATGTTTCCTTTATTTGACTCCTTGTAAAATAATCTCCACACAAATCATTCAGTACACTCAAATTAGTAGACATTTTATATAGTCTAGAAACTATGAGACATGATTTTATATACACCCCCACTTAATTGTATGCGCCCATACCCACTTAATCCAAAATCTGCCCAACCATGTACATGTGTGTGTGCACACATGTGAACAACCCTCTTTAGATAGTTTCCTAGAACCAAGATGAGCATCTTTGACTATATATGGTGTCCCTTCAAATCTGATAATGTACACCCATGCTTGATGTCCAAGAAATAAGAGAATGCGAAAGTATTCCTGGTTTGTTTGTGTGATGACCAAGCAAAGTGTCATTTACGAAATATTTCTAAACCATGAACCAGCCTAATATAGGATGTCCCAATTGAGATTAGAATGGATCAAAGTCCAAAAATTTTATCTTAAATCAAATAAGAAGTATGCTAGGGAATTAAATAATTGTTTATGTGAAATTAGCAAGTCTTAGTGGTCCCATGTGCACACTTGCCTATTCCAAAGCAAACTGTTCCCTCTTGTTTGGAAACTTGCCCAAACGTTGTGAGCAGCCCAAGCTGCCCAAGACTGACCACGATGTCCCCTAGTGCTCTTGAACATAATTCCCTCATGCTCTCATTCTTCTCATCCCAAAGCAAAGAGTTGACACTTCCCTCTTTGCTAATTCTAAGCCCTCTTCTTGGCACCTCTTCTCACTTCTCTCTTCTCTCTTGTGTGAGAAGTTCTAATTTTAGTGTTTAAGAGAGTGCTTTGAAGTTATTTTTGCTAGTGTTTCAAAGTGCTAGACGTTGGAAAACTTTGCTAAACATTTTGGGAAAGAACCACTACTAAGGTGGAGGGGATTTCTAGAACACTATCTTCTTATTTTGAATTCCTAGCATGTTCGTGCATGTTTAGTTTAGATTTTAGCATGTTCGATATCAGTTATTAGCATGTTTAATCATATTTTATTTTCAGTCTAGCATGTTCTTATGTTCTAATCACTCATGAGAGCATGCCATGTTTAGAATCCATGTTTGGGAATTATTTTAAAGTTTTAAGCATGCCACATGACGTTTCCATGCTTTTTTGGTTGTTTAAAATTCTGAGATTTATATTCTGAATTTGTTTTCATGATTATGTGATTTTAAACATGAGAAAGTGAAGATAAGAAGCACGTACTGTTATAGTGACCCATATGGGTGCTATGGGTGTTCATAACACATGCTTGTAGTGTATGGTTCCAAAGTGCAACTAAGGGATACTTGGTATGTGACATCTAATGGAAAGTAACAAAGAAATGTCTTTCCACCATAAAGAGGGGTATCTAAATTAAAAACGTCAAGGGAGTAGAACCCCTTTCAGTCATTGTAATACCCTAAAAACTCTGTATTTAATTAAATGAAATTCAAGATCAATTCAGTGAAATTGGGTACAAAATAAAATTGGGCTAATTTTGAGGCTAAATTTAGCAGGATTTTAAAAGTCTCATTTGGTGACCCTTAGAGACCCGAAACAACTTGAAATGAAGTAATTAAGGTGTTATAAATGAATTAATTGGACAACATATCCCAAAATTAGAACAATTAGTCAAGATTAGGGTTTTCATTTGCCAAACGCCCTTCAGGGGGTCCAAATTAGAAAGAATTAACATTTAGGGTACTTCAAGAAATCAAAATAATCGAAAACAAAATGGGATGACATGAACTAACAAAATAAAGAACATTCCAAAAATTAGGACAATTGGCCAAGATCACAGTGCCTTCAGTGGGTTCTTAATAAGGAAAGTAAATGAAAATCAATTTGACCAAACCATATATTGAAATTCTTAATTTTTTTTAGGTGATTCCAAAACAATAGGTTAGAAATAGTAATTCTTTCTAAATAAGGTGATATTAATTTTTATTAAAATTTTTTGGACCCATGAATGCATGGCGACCCCTAAACATGTACAAATCATAAGGGTGGAACACTATGATCATGTATACCCTCACCCTACTCAACCTCAATGGGACATTTCCATTATTTGAAACTATGAAGAATGATCCCATGTGTCATGTAAATGATCAAGTATGCCCCACACCTATAGACACCATGAAGAATGATTCTGTGTGCCAAGATAAATGATAATGTATACCAAGGTTACATACAAAACGTCGCATATATGTGTGTAGGCACACATGTGACAAAACTAAGATAGAAGTTTAGTGGAAAGTGACTGATTTAAAGCGATATAGAAAGATTCTTTCACCTAAGAAAAATCTAAAAATAGAAAATTACCTCATGCTCACATGTGGAGCTAAAAAGGGAGAGAATCCAAGGGAAATAAAAAACATTCCAAAGTTTTCTTTTTTGTGTGCCCACATTAGAAACTTATTTGATTTCATGAATCACAACATATTAGAATGTTTCCCTACTAATAGAGGACGTCCAAGAGATATTAGAATGTATTCTAAACCTTTAATTGTGTTCACACACATAAAAGAAATAAATAAGGTTCAAAGATTTTGCTCAAACTTGGATTAGAAACCTTAGTGGTCCCACTTGCCCAACCATGAGCTCACTTGCCCAAACCATGAGATTCACTTGCCCAAATCAATGCAAAATGTTTTCATTGTGTATGGAAATATTCTCATTATGTGTGATGTCCAAACCGTCCCCATGGTGCTCAAGAAAATCTATATAAACTCCCTCTTGATCACATTCATCTCATTCCAAAGTAAAGAGTTGACAATTCACTCTTTGCATGTTCTTGCCCTCTTCTTGCCATTTCTTCTCACTTTTCTTTTCTTTCTTGTGTGAGAAGTTCTGTAACACCCCAATCCCCTAGAGACAAGTTTAAGCTCAACCACAAGGCAGGTTGGGTCCTATGTTACATTTACAAGTACACAACTTGCATCTCAATTCCTTTATTCTAACACTTATTGAATACTCATCAATTCACTTCCATTGAGCTTAATTTTCAACAAGATAATACAAGTTAACAAAGAAAAACTTCAAACTCTTTGTTTATTTAAAATAAAATAAAGAAATACATTATTGAATTCATAAAATCAAAAGAAAGAGTATGTAACTCTAAAATTTAAAACAAAAATTCACCAAAAGTCTTTATTCAAAATTTGGACAATATGCCCTTATATAGAAACTTTCTAAAAATAAACTTTCTAATTTCATAGCAAGCTTGATCATGCATTTCAATTTCCTGAAAATAAAAAGAAGGAGTGAGCACATAGCCCAATGAATCATTCACTAAACAACTAAGTTACTATTTCATATCAATAGCACATCCAAATTCAAACACTTTCATGCATTAAGTGATTTAAGCAACTTTTTGGTTGTAGTTGATGTTAAGACTAAAAAGGGTTCTATTCCCTTGATGTTTTTAATTTAGATGCTTCTCTTTATGGTGGAAAGACATTTCTTTGTCACTTTCCATTGGATGTCACATACCAAGTATCACTTAGTTGCACTTCGCAACCACACACTTCGAGCATGTGTTAAGAACACCCATATCATCCATACGAGTCACTGTGACAGTACGTGGTTCTTATCTTCAATTTCTTATATTTAAAAATCACATAATCATCAAAGAAATTCAAATGTAAATATCAAAATTTTAAACAACCAAGAAATCATGAAAACATTACATAGCATGCTTGAAACATTGAATTAAATCCTAAACATGGATTCTAAGCATAACATTCTCTCATGAGTTATTAAAACATAAAAACATGCTAAACTAAAATGAAAATATGATTAAACATGCTGAAACTAAAATAAAATATGCTAAAAACTAGAAATGAAACAAGCATGAACATGCTAGAAATTTGAAAGAGCAAAGTAGTAGTTCAAGAAATCCCCTCAAACTTAATTCACATTTCTTTGTAGAATTCGGCAGAGGTTCCCTTTATCTGCCACTTGTGAACACAAAAGAGGTTTAAATCATATCCTAATTCAAATGGGATGCCCTATATGTGCTCATGGCAACTTTCCGTTTGGGTTTCCTTGCTTGCTCATCACACAAACACACAAGGAATATTTTTCCATTCTCTTATTTCTTGGACATCAAGCATGGGTGTACAATATCAAATTTTAGAGGACACCATATAATACTCAAAGATGTTCATCTTGGTTCCAAAAAACTATCTAAATACGGTTGCTCACGTGTGTGCACATACACATGTACGTGGTTGAGCCGATTTTGGCTTAAGTGGGTGTGGGTGTACACAATCAAGTGGGAGTGACCATGACTTCATGGGTTCACAAAAATTAAATAAAAATTAATATCTCCTTATTTATTTAGAATTATGATTTATATCTTATAGTTTTGAAATTATATGAACCTAATACATATTTTAAGGTATGGTTTGGCCCTAGGTGATTTTCCTTCAAAAACTTTTCTTGATTAAGACCCACTGAGGTCACTAGGCAATGAAAATTCAAATCTTGGCCAATTGTTTTGATTTTTGGATATATCATTCATTTTGTTAATTCATGTCATTCCATTTCATTTTGAGTCATTTCAATCCCCCAAAGTACCCTAAATGATAATTCTTTCTAATTTGGACCTCCTAAGGGCGTTTGGCAAATAAGAACCTTAACCTCAACCACTTATTCTAATTTTTGGATGTCCAATTAATTGGTTCATATCACCTTGCTTCATTTCAAGTTGTTTTGGGTCCCTAAAGTTCATCAAATGAGACTTTCAAAAACCTGCCAAATTTAGCCCTAAAATGAGCTTGGTTTAATTTTGCACCCAATTTCACTGAATTGATCTTGAATTTCATTTAATTAAATACAAATTTTTCAGGGTATTGCAAGTTCTGATTTCAATAGTTTAAAGAGTTATTTTTGTTAGTGGTTAAAAGTTCTTGAAGTTTACAAAGTGGTAGATAAGGGGGACCTCTGCTGAATTCAACAAGAAACTTGGAGTACAGTGGAGGGGATTTCTTAAACCTCTACTTTACTATTTTAAATTTCTATCATGTTCATGCTTGTTTAAATTCTGATTTTCAGCCTATTTTATTTTAGTTTTAGCATAAATCATCATATTATAATTTCAATTTAGCATGTTTTTATGTTTTAGTTATTCATGATAACATGTCATGCTTAGATTCCATGCTTAGGTTTACTTTAAAGTTTCAAGCATGCCAAATGATGTTTTCATGCTTTCTTGGTTGTTTAAAATTCTAAAATTTATATTTTAAATTTCTTTTATGATTATGTGATCTTAAACATAAGAAAGTGAATATAAAAATCACGTACTGTTATAGTGATCCATAGGGATGCTATAGGTGTTCTTATCACATGCTTGGAGTGTGTGGTTGTGGGGCGTAACTAAGAGATACTTGGTATGTGGCATCCAATGGAAAGTAACAAAAGAATTGTCTTTCTACCCTAAAGAGGTGTATCTAAAATAAGAACATCAAGGGAATAAACCACCTTTCAGTCATAACTTCAACTTGAAACCAAAACATTGTGTGAATCACTTAATGCATGAAAGTGTGTGAAATTGGATGTGTTATTGATTTGAAATAGTAAATTAGTTGTTTAATGAATGATCCACTAGGCTATGTGCTCACCCCATTCCTTTTATTTTTTCAGAAAATTGAATGAACCATGAAGATTATGGATATTATATTCTTTTTAAGTATTGAAAATTCCATTGTAAAGGCATGTTGCCCAAGTTTTGATTTCTAGATTTCTGCTGAATTTTTATTTTTAATTAAAGAGTTATGTACTCAAGTTTATAATTTAATTTAAGAATGTAAGTTTCTTTATTTTTTTTGGAATAAATAAAGAGTTTGAAGTATTCCTTTTTCTATTTGTATTGCACTTGTTGAATTAAATATTAAGTACAATGAAAAGGGTATTCTTGAGGGATTTCAATAATCATTAGAACAAAAGGAATTGAGATGCAAGTTTGTACTGATAAATATAATACCGGCCCAACCCGCCTTGTGGTTAACTCCAATTGAAAGTCTCGGGAGTTAGGGTGTTACAATCATAACATCAACTTAAACCAATTTGATGTATGAATCACTTATTGTTTAAAAGTGTGTAAATTTGGATCTGTTAGAAATTTGAAATAATAAGCTAGTTGTTTGATGGATGATCCACTGGGCTATGTGCTCACCCCTCCTCTTTATTTTTAAGGAAATTGAATCATGAAGACTATGAAAATCTGATAGTAGTTATATTTAAAAAGTTTTTATTTTTGAAAAGTTTTCTTTTTAATGTAAGAGCATGTCACCCAATTTTGTATAAGACTTTCGTTGATTTTTTATTTTAAAATTTTGAGTTATGTACTCTTGATTATGAATTCAATAATGTACTTTATTTTCTTTAATAAATAAAAAAGTTAGAAATATTCCTTTTCTACTCGTAATGTTTTATTGAATTTAAAATTGATCAAATTAGGTGAGGCACTCATGAAAGGTTCAATAAGAGTTAGAATAAAGGAATCGAGATGCAAGTTGTATACTTGTAAATGTAATATAGGACCTAACCCACCCTGTGGACAAGTTCGCTAAGAATAAAGTGGCTAAGTCTGATTGAGTTTCTTGAGGGTTGGGGTGTTATATAATATTTCCTTATTTACAAGGAATTATGATTTTTAACATATAGTTTTGGAATCATCTGAACTTAATGAAAAATTTTGAAGAAAAGTTTGGCCTAAGGTGATTTTCCCTCAAAAGCTTTTCTCATTTAGGACCCATTGAGATCATTAGGCAAATGAAAATCCAAATCTTGGCCAATTGTCCTGATTTTTGGATACGTTATTCATTTTGTTAGTTCATGTCATTCTGTTTTATTTTGAGTCATTTCAAATTTTCAAAGTTCCCTAAATGCCAATTCTTTCTAATTTTGAGCCCTTGAATTGCGTTTGACAAATGAAAACCCTAATCTTGACCACTTGTACTAATTTTTATATTGTTGTCCAATTAGTTGGTTCATGTCACCTTACTTCATTTTAGGTTGTTTTAGTTCCCTAAGGGTCATCAAATGAAACTTTTGGAAACATGCCAAATTTAGCCCTGAAATTAGCCTTGTTTCATTTTGCACCCAATTATACTGAATTGATCTTGAATTTCATTTAATTAAATACAGAGTTTTCAGGGTATTATAACCTACCCTCATTAGAAAAATTTTGTCCTCGAAATCTATACATAACTAGGATTTCTAGTGAATATGTGTGGATACTTGGTCTTCATTTTGCTTTCGACTTCCCAATTAGCTTCTTCCACCTTGTGATGCTTCCACAACACTTTCACCAATGGAATATCCTTCATTCTCAGACTCAATGCTTTGTGGTCGAGGATTCTGACTACTCCTTCCTTGTAAGTAGCATGATCTTGAACACCAGGTTCATATTTTCTCTAGTTTTCTTTTAAGATCTAAGGCATAAGACCTCAACATATCTTCTAGTGTCGAAGTGACTCTCTCAAACTTACTAACTTGATTTGTGGATCTGATTGGCAGGAACTAATCCACTTAGTGAGATGATCCACAATTACCTATATGGTAGTTTCTTCCTAAGTGTTGGGGTATTCTTATCATCTAACCTATGGTTAGTACGCTTATCGCATTCACTTTCCTCCATCAAGCTTGTGAGCCATTCATTTTGTTGTTTGTTCCTCCGTGATCTAATACAATAGGTCTGATGGCAAGACTTGCTATAGAGATAGGTTTGTCTTTCATTTAGGGTTACACCCATCCTACCTCTGACTTAGTGGACTTGACCACATGAAAGGCTTTGGGATTGTTACTTCAAGTGACTAACACTTTCTTTCTCATTCAAATATTTAACGTGGGGCAACAAGAGTTCTTAAGGAATTCATTTTCATTAATTGAAAATTAGAGGTACAAAACCTTATTCAAAGCAAAAATAAATACTAACATATAACGAGTTTTAAGAACTCTCTTCCACTAATTATATTCCAAAAATTAATTTTTCCCCCTAGAATAGATGGCTTCCAAGAATAGATGGCTTCCACTTGCACTCTCCATGGCCCCAAAATTGGCACCTAGAAAATGATGAAAATAAAGATAAGTGAAGATATGTTAATTTAAAGAGATATATAAAGATTCTTTCACCTAGATTTGACTAACAAACAAAAGAAAAACAAAAATCAAAAAATTGAAAGTTGCATCATGCTCCCATATGACGCCAAAATTAGTAGCATACCAAACAAAAAATGAAATGTTTCCTTGTACCATTCTTGTGTGACATCCAAGGAAGGATGCAAATAAGAAAGATTCACTTGCTAATATATACTAGGAAGTATCTAAACCATGGGTCATTTCTAACCATGAACACATAAGAAAAAGTAGGAAAGAATTCCACAAACTATGAAGCCAAGAATGGAAAGCTTCCTATGTGACTTAATGTGAGACCTAAGTAAAGCGATAACTAGGAAAGTTTCTTAGCACACCAAAATCTAATCACATTTGGATGTCCTAAGTGATTTGGAAATTATTCTAAACTTGATTTGTGCTCACACATAACTAAGAAAGCAAATAAGGATCATATCCTTGTGAATAGGAACCCTAATCTCCAACTTGCCCAAACCATGCTCACCATGGAAATTGGAAAGATACACTTGCCCAAACCATGCAAAACAGTCCTCTAGTGTGTAAAGTAAGTTGCTTTGTGAGCACATGCCAAACCATTACCCTTGCTCTTGAAAATCTAAATAAACCCCCCTAATACTCTCGTTATCCACATCCTAAAGCAAGAGTTGATACTTCTCTCTTGACTTTTTCTAGCTTTCTTCTTGGAAACCCCCTTAGTTCTTGAATAACCTCAAACTATTCTTGAGTGCTTTGGTGTTTAATTGAACATTTTTGAGTTGTCTTTAAGTTCTAGATGTGTTAAAGAGGGGAAACTCTGCTAGATTTCAACCAAGCTCTCAATAGAAGTGGAAGTGATTTCTAAAACCTCCATTTTACTTATTTAGCTTGATAACATGTTCATGTGTAGCACCCCAGCCCCGAGACTTTGATTGTTTAGCTAATCACAAGGCATACCAAGGTCCGCTTACAATCACAAGTATACAACTTGACTTTCCATTTTGTTTATCCCATGCCCTAAGCAATAGTACCTAACTCAACATTTATTGATGAAATTCAGTAAGGAAATTATACTAGAGATACAAGAAATTAAATTCAAATCTTTATTTGTAATAACCCAAAATTTTGCAAATAATTAAAGATAAATAAGTTTAAGGAAATTAAATGAAATAATTCAAGTGAAAATAATTTTGAAGATTTTAAGACATCTTTGGGTGCAAATTATGGGTTAGAAAATGAAAAATAATATAAAATATTTAGATGTAAAATAAAAAAGGTAAATAAAACCTTAATTTGATATTTAAATGAAAATGTCAAATTAAAAAAGTTGCTTAAGAAATAAAGAATAGAAAAAAAGAAATAAAGTATATATATATATATATACACATATATATATACACACATATATATAGGTTAATGTGTATATGTTAATACTACATATTATAGGAATATGTATATAGAAAAGTTTACATAATTAAATAAAAATGTAGTATACGTGTAATTATTTAAAATAAATGAAACATTATATAAATATCAATTTATAATTACATAAACGATTATTTGAAAATAAAATATGAAATAAATAAAAATATTTGAAAATGAAAAATGTAGATTATTTAATTATTGGCATTAAAGATATTAAAGAAATAGAAAAATATTCAATAAATACAATATTAAATAATTAGAAAAGAAAAAATATTAGTAAGTCCATAAAATAGAATGATTTGTGTAATAAAACCAAGTTTTCATCAATTAGAAAGTGTCTAATTAGCAAAATTCGAATAATAACATTATTAGAAAGTAAATTGGTAATTAGAAACTGCATCCAACGTTCCAAAAAAAATTTGCATAATCCAACGAATGAAATCGAAGCCCAAAATAGGGCCCAGGAGCACCGAATCACTGAGATCCAATGGCCCAGAAACGATCTGCCTCATCTAACAGTTTAGATTCGATTCTTTGATCATGAATGATACTTCACTCGAGGATAATCGTGTAGCCCGGATCGGTGTTCAAGATGTGATGCTGCTCTTGAGGACCATCCAACAGTGAAGATCAAAGCCATTTTTTTTAAATCGCGATCCAATGCTGTGCTCGAGGTTGATCAACGGTCCACAATGAATTCGTTAATCTCAATCGCAATTCAGTACTATGTTCGAGGTTGATCAACGGTCCACATCGAGTTCATTAATCTTGATCGTGATTCAGTACTGCGCTTGAGGCTAATCAACGGACCACAATGATTTCGTTGATCGCGAACATTTGTGCTGCAATCGAGGCCCATCTGATGGACGAGATTTGAGGCGCCTGATCTGTGCTACAATCGAGGAAATCTGACGATCCACAGCAAATTCGAAAATCTTGATCGCGATCTGATGCTGCGATTGAGGATTATTGACTTGCCAAATTAAATGCTCCGAAATTAAACGAGAAATTAATCGAAAAAATTAAAAAAAAACTGAATAAATCCAAAAAAAAATCCAAAAAAATCTAAAATTTTGGTTTCTAAATTCCAAAAATTATTCCAATGCACTTGCTATTTCTCATGCTTGGGGGGCACAAAATTTTGAATAATTGGCAAGTTTCCTATAAGGAGAACACCAAAAACTTACCATTTTACACTATTTTGAACTCTATATAAAGGACCCTTAATGCTCACATTGTGTTCATCCCAACTCAAGAGCATATTAGTCCCTCTTGACTCTCTCTAGCCTTCTTCTTGGCAATCCCCTCAGCTCTTGAGTAATCTTGAATTGTTCTTGAGTGTTCTTGAGAAGTTCTTGAGTGTTTGGAAGCCTTGGAGTAATGAAACTCTGCCAGATTTCAGAGGCGTACAAAAGAGACATTTTTAAGGTGGAAATGACTTCTAACTTCTACTTCTTTATTTTAATTTGAATAAGTCTTGCATATGTGATAATGTTTTGAAGATGATTGATTAAATATATGTTGTTTTATGCATGCTTTATTTATTTGATGTGCCATAAATATACATGTTATGCATGTTTAGAAATTAAGAATATTGATGCATGTCATACATGAATTGTGCCATGAATAAATATTTAATGATTCATGTTTTGTATATGTTGCATCGATGGTTTAATCCAATATTGTGTGTTTTATCACTAAGAAAATATTAAATAATGATTCAACCCACGTACCGGCGCGATGATGGATTGCATAGTGTCATCGTGTGTGTTCCACCCTCCTACCTGACTTGCCGGTTTACCATTGACGATTTTGAACTGGGTTTCCAAGAGTAATCCCACTTCATAGATATGGGGTTTGAGTTTTTGTTTGTCATTCTCTCTCCCTACGATGTGGAACACAGAGATTAAACTCTTTCGGTCCGAATGTCAACCATAAACAAGAAATTTGTTTGAATCACCTAATATACAAAAGTGTTTGATATGCATGGTTTGTTTGAATGGAAATAATGATTTAGATGTTTAGAACGATCCACTGGGCTATGTGCTCACCCCTTCCTTTTATTTTTCAGGTAATTGATTTACATGAAGACCATGAAAATTAGTTAGGTTCTTTTATTTAAAAAGTTTTTAATTTCTATGTAAGAACATGTTGCCCAAGTTTTGAATCTTTCGCTGTAATAGTTTTTTCTTCAAGATCAAATTATGTACTCAATTTGATTTAATTAATTTGAATTTATGAATTTCAGTTATTTCCTATACTATTCCCTTACTAAATTCTTAAATTTAAGTTATGTTATGTTAAATACAATCAAGGCATGAAATAATTGAAATAGAAAGAAAGTCAAGTGTATGTCACTTGTAAATGTAACATCGGCCCGACCCACCGTTTGGTTTAGTCCACCGTCAAAAGAATGGTGGTCCTGTCAAATGCTTAAAGATACGGGGGTTGGGGTGTTACAAAGGTGGTATTAGAGCCTGGGCATTAGTTGCTGAGCCAAGAATAGAAAGTTTCCCCTGATATCAAAGGTGGTATCAGAGCTCAGTTAGTAGATATACTAGGCAAGAATTAAAAAGTTACTCTGTGTCACACCCCGACCCCCGGACCGGACATCATGTCAGTCAATCTGAGGCCTTGACATCGGGCGTCGCCCGGCTCCACGGTCGGCGCGTGGTTTGCCGAGGCCTTGGGCGTGCGACAGATATCATCATCTATCTTTCTATCTCTATACACGAGGTTTAAATCATTTCTTTAATTTCAAATAATCATTTTAATCATGCTTCACTAAGCAATTTGTTTCAAATCAAACTCACTGGATATTCAAAATCATATTTATACTGGAAATCAAGATAATAGTTGCGGAAACACTTTTCGGATCAAATCTTTCTAAATCATTGAACACTGTTTAGCAATACCATATCTAAAATCATCAGTTCATCAATCAAGATAAAAATAGTGTTTAAGACGGTAAAACAGTCCTGTATATACATATACAAAAATATGATACATGGTCCTCTGGCCCAAGTTCAAACATACATCGTAAAAACTGTACAAAAACAGAGAGATAGTTAAACCAAAAATATCACTCTCTGTCTCTATACATCCTCCAGTCTCCGGTCTGCATCCTCACTGAGTGCTGGGCTCATGAGTACCTGTAAAATAAAAATGGGGTGAGCTCGAAAGCCTAGTGGATCTCCCCTACACATCAATAGCATTATACAAACGAGCATACGAAACAT
>JAJIYU010001590.1:0-34908 GCA_030144865.1 Tinospora cordifolia | reverse complement strand
AATGTCATGGGTTCAAGTCTTGGTAAAGCCAACTTTTTAGTTAAGTTATTATAGAATTTATTAAACGTGTCTAAACGGGTCATAAACAGGTCACCCGTTTATTTAACGTGTCGTGTTCGGGTTTACATGTCATGACCCGATTAATAAACGGGTCGTGTTCGGGTTGACATATCATGACACGATCAACCCGTTTATGACCTGCCGACACGAATTGCCACCCTTATTTCCAGGCTACCATAGAGAAGATCTTAGCGAGTTTCAAACCAGGATCATGGAGGTTGGTGAACCATCGAACCAACGAAGCTTTGGAGGCGGATGTGTGGCACAGGAAGAGGCTACAGAGGCAGACCGAGTCGCACAGTTTTTAAAGAATATCGACATACAGCTCTTTCAACTAGAGGAGTCAGAGTGATTGGTTTGCCCGCAGATAGTCACTTTTCAAGAGAATAAAAGAGCAGAGTGTTCTCCGCCCCTCACGGCCCAAGCTTGGCGGAGACGACACATCAAGTGGGCCTCCTCCCCTGCTAGCGGGATAGCAGGGGGCATTCTGGTGGCGTGGGATACTCGCCAAATTGAAGTCCTTGAATCCTTCCCTGGTCGACATTCCCTATCAATCCGCATTCCAGGCCCAAGGAATACACCATGGTGGTTTACAATAGTCTATGGCCCTTGCTCAGAGGGATAGAGAGTTTTTCTGGGACGAAGTGGTTGCTCTATCAACGTTATTTAATGGTCTGTGGTGCCTAGAGAGGGGGGGGGGGGGGGGGGGGGGGTTTCGGGGGCCCAGTGAGAGGTCACAATAATAACAATGCAAATACTTCAACTTTTACTAATAATGTATACAAAAATCTAAAAATTAAATTGAATAGTAAGCTACCAATGGGCAAAATTTATAATAGAATACCTAAAATAGTAACAAAATTTATCGTAGAATATGAAGTTCATATGCAATTTTGTATCTAACAATTGTCATTGATATCATAGGTCTCTATATTATGTTTCAAATCAACTATCATGACTATCATTTCTATCAATTTTATTACTATCATAAAGTATAAATAACTCATTTGCAATAGCTTCTTTAAGAATAAAATTACGTACTTCCATCATAGCACACACTATGCTTTATTGTACTAGAAATGGTTATGGAGTCATTTTTGAAGGACATGAAATTAGGGCTTTAAAACTCCAAAGGATCATTCAATTGCATTTCTCAATGACGTGAATGAGTGTAATTGAAAATTTCTTATCTACTACGAGCTCAAAAACTGGGGTGATAGTCCACTAACCAAAAGCGTATGTTTATGTATCGTGTGAGATATCATCGCATTGAAAGGTATCCAACATCAACAACATAATATTTGCCTACACAAATTAACAAAGACTTTTTCTATGGTCATATGTTGAATATGCAAAATAATTTATTTCTTAAAGTTATATTCTTATCTGAAGGAAGATATGAAATTTTCTTATTTAGATCTCGAACTATGTCCATAAAAGTTATGGAGTCATGAGCAGTCCCTTCCCATCCAACAATGACATAATTATATGTCATGAGTGCACTCTTTTTTTCTTCCTTTGTAGGGAATTTGTTCACCTGTGGGTATTACTGCATTGATGTGGCTATCTATTGCTCAAACGTAATAGAATAAAAATATAATTAGAAAAAAAAAGACAAATGATAAGAGACATATTTAACAATAAGATTAATAATTCATATAAATTATACCTTAAAATAAGGATAAAATATTGGGTTTTCTAAAAGTCCTTTTGGAACTTGTAAAAGAAATTGAGTTGATTTAATAATTTCAACTACAAATATAAGCATTGCCAGTAATTCTTTATGAAAATAAAGATGTATAGTTTCTCTTGAATATTAAAACCTATCTTGCAACATCTTATTTCTCGCATTGTATGTCATGAGAAAGATGCCAATTGGTTTTTCAACACACAAACATCTTCCATCCTTTAACCAACCTTTCTCTTTAAATAATAAGCAAAGTCGTAAAAGAATATATTTCATCTAATAAATCACTTATAAATTTATGTCCACTTAAAGCTGAAACTTTGCATCGTTGTTTTGTTAAACACAATCTTTGACTTTCGTACTTCTTCAAGTATAACAATATTATGATAAAAAAGCCATCAATATTGATCTCATTCCATTTTGTTGAGAATTAAAATACAAAATATTTGTTAAGGACTACATCTCACTTTTAAATACATTAATCAAATTAATAAACTTTTTATTTCAATATATAACAATCATCTAAAATAACATATTGCACATAATGATGGTTTCCATTCAAGTGACATCCCTCCAAAAAATTCATAATAAAAATAGAATATTTAACACCTATATAAAATATTGTGAAAAAAAAATTAATATAAAAAACAACACCTAACACTTACCACCTAATAAAAAATTGCATCATTCACTAGTTTTTTTTGTCATCCTTCAAAAGTGATTCCAAAAATGCAATTTGATACCCTCCTTCATACATCTTTGACACTCTCTGTCACAAAACATTTTAGAGTAAAGGTAAATAATTTGCTTATTTGAGGAATTTCAGACATATTCATTAACAAATCAATGTAATAACAATGCCAACGGTTTTACTAGTAGAGGTTTCCTTATTTTACTAATATTTTCTCAAATGCTCCTATGAAACCTTTCTGAATGATTGCCTATGAGATTAAATTTATTTTTTAAAGGAAACATGCACTTGTGTCTAACCTCCTTCTTATGATCACATAATCAATTTTTTAATACATGTACCAATTGAGATATTATGTATCGATGAATTAAATCTTGTTGCGCCTATCATATTTGAAAAATTTTTGTGACGACCCAAATTTTAGACATCGGATTAACGGATCTGACACGTGTATTTCCTTGTATTTTTTAAACTTTAAATAGAAATACATGAATTTATCCCAAATTTTTCTCAATTTTAAGTTAATTATTGGAGAAAAAAATTAGAAATGATAAGAAAAGTGTAATTTCTGGAGAAAAATAATTTATAGAATTAATTATTAAATTTTTGGAATTTTTTAAAGTGATAAATATTAATTTTGGGAGAAAAAAATAATTTTTAGAGGACTATTCAATTTTTGGAAAAAATAATTGAATAAATGATGAAATGATATATAATAGGAACCTTTTGGTGCGAAAATGATGGATTAATGATTTTAATGATTTTAGGGAAAAAAGGCAAAATTAGATGTATATATGTCTGTATATATATATATATATATAAAGAGAAATGGAGTTTAAAGAAAAAAAAAGAAGGGGCTGCCCAGCCGCACGGGCCGGGTGCATCGGCTTAGGCCTAGCGGGCTAGGCAGGGGTGCACAAGCCAAGAGGCCTGTGCGGGCTGCCTAGATGCACGGGCCTCTTGGCCCGTGTTGGTTAGGCTTAGGCTCGCCCAGCGCCTGGGTTGCCAGGTGCCCCCTTTCCCTTCTTCTCCCTCAAATTTGCTCTAGTTTGGCTGATTTTTCCTAATTTTTCAGCGACAAAACCACTGAAATCCATAGTTTTCAACCATGGTTTTGGCAATCTATGATGAACAACTGACCAAGGACTTGATATTGCCATCAAGTCAGGTTGCATGGCAACTCAAAGAGCCAAGTGGCAGTCCACCTAGCCATGCAAGAAGCCACCTAGCATGAAGCAAAACACCTATTTGAACACCCATTGCAGGATTTTCCAACTCTGCAACCCATCTTCACTTCCTCAACCCTTGTCCATTTGAGATCCGTTTTTCCCAAACTCATAGCCTCTGGAAAGCTTACAATACCCTCTTCAACCTTGTGCCAACCTTTGTTTAAAACGCACAGTCGGAAGAGATGGGAAAGACCATCAAAAGGGGCTGCTCAACACACTTGCAAACTGGAAAGTTGCAAAAAATAGTGTGATCCAATTTTTGAAAGAGTGATTTCCCAACCATCCCAGAGTCGTTCTTAAGGTAAAGCTACTCTTTTGCTTCGTTGTTATGTGTACTTCAACCTCCAACTGATCAAAGGTGAAAAACAAAACCTTACACATGTTTTTCAAGCTGATAAAGTTGGTTACCTGTTAACTGTTGCAGCAATGTGACAGAAATTAAGTGTTGAGACCAGATTTGAGGCTGTGTTTGGAGCACCTAAAGGCATCCATTTGGACTGAAACTAGAGGCGTTTTAGACCTCATAGTAGAGGCTACAGAGAGGTGTAAGTCTTAGACCATAAGCCTCAGTATTCATGGTTTTATATTCAAGCCAAAATGCCATGTTAGCTAGATGTTTAAGACTTAGAAAAATTTCTGAGTTTTAGAATACGTGTGACATGTTTGATGAGACGTTTGAACACGATTTTAGGCTTATATGCTTACTATTTTTTAAAGGTCCTTGATAAGGGATTGTTGTATGACCTACATACTTGCAACATGTACAAATGACCCTTAGATTAGAAGTATGATGAAGTGAATAAACACATGAAAAATTGATAGGAAATGTGAACCCATAAATTCTTGTGATTCAACTAAAAATTATGAGAATAAATCAAATGACCGAACCTCGATCGTTTAAGCTGAAATTTGGTGGAGAGATTCTTAAATATATCTAGAATATGTATACCAAATTTTAGAACATTCTGATATGCATAAGTAGGTCAAATTAGGCAAACAATCACTATTTGTCACATAAAATCTGAGAACACACAGACCCTGATATCTCAGTTATAAACACTATCAAATGAAGTCCTAAAATCATGATTTAAAATTCTAGGGAAGATTTGAGGAGTCTAGAACAGATTTGAAAAATTTGGCACAAATCTGATGATAGATTTCCCGCAGAAAAATCGAAAAAATTGTTGCGCGGTTAGGGCCATAAGTTGAAGATGTGCCTAAGTGATGGGAATTGGAAATTTTGACTCTTTTTGATCCAATTGACCCAATGTTATCAGATTTGACCATTCTTGACTTTGTTGACCAGCTAGGTCAGCAAGTGATAGGTTTAACTAGGATTGACTAAGGTTGACTGAGGTTGACTAAGTTGACTTAGTGATTTAAGATAAGTTGAATTAGCATAGATAAACCACCCTTGACTGGGTCAATCCATTGATTGACCAATGATGTAGAGTTAGAGTTAAGCCAAGTCCCATGTTAATATTAAGAACCTACATCAATTTCACAAGACTAAGTGTCAGTTGGGGCGCGACCGGTCGCGAGAGGAGCACCGGGAGCGGAACATCCCTGTGAGTAGTGTTTTCTAACTTATCTCTTAAAGCTTGTTATTTTATGCATTTATAAAAATGATATTACATATTGTGATGAATCTGCATCTTTAAATAGGTTTTAAATGAAAAGGGCACTAAATCTCAAAGTCCTTGAGGTACAAGGTTAGGGCGAGTTGTGTCAGTTTCTCATATGATTCTGATAGTGACCACCTACTATAGAATGCCCTGAGGGGGGTTCTGTGGGCCCACGATATGACAATGGCAATAAGCCTTGATTGGGTCGTCACAATATGGCAACGATATTAAGTCTTGATTGGGTTGTTACAATTGATGGCAATGACAATAAGTCCTAATCGAGTCGACACAATACACCTAATTATCTGCAACCTGCTTGAGGGGCTTTCTAGTCGCCTTGGAGGATAGCAAGAGCCTCAGCAAATGTTTTCACCATTTAACTATTTTTAAATGAAGGTGCACGACTGTATTATGGATTTAAAATGTATTCACTGTTGCACTGACTTGCATAATGCTATTGTTCATACATTCATGGCATATGTTGTTTTTGAGGAATTATTATTTTAAGTTATAAATTAAACTACATTACTCACTGAGCCGTCGTGGACTATTAGGCTCACTACTCTAACTTTTCAAGTCCTTCAGCCGTGGATAAGGGAAAAGGGTTGGTCATCGCATAGAGCCGCACTCTTTTATTTATTTTGGTAGGTTTTCTTCATGTCATTATTGCTTTGAGGGTTAGAACGATGTGTAGGGGTGAGGAAAGCTTTGTACACAATGGATTAGACACTCCCGTTGCTACTTATGTTTTTGATGACCTATTTGATAAAATTTTAATCTTTCTAGTGTTTATGTGTTTAAGTTTCTTCTACATCCCTATGATTACTCTGATAGAGTTAGGCATTGTGTTGAGGAATGAGACTTAACAGTGTCTTGGCAAACTCGGCCTACGGGTGGGTTTGTCAGGGTGCTGTGCTAGTCGGTTTATCCTTTGCCCTAGGGAAGGGGTCTCGACAATTTCATATTAAATTTATTCCCATAAATGTTCACCACAACAATTTCTAATATTATGTCAGATGGAATAGACCCATCTAGAACTCAATTGTAGATGTTTCTCCAAATAATAGTTCAAGCTCATTAGAAAACATATAAGGTTTATGTCCGAACTTTGTTGTATCTAGATTGACCTGAATTTAACAAAATAAAATTAATGAGAAAGTATAAATACTTATTCAAATATTAAAAAAATATTATAACAAAATTATGCCTTAAGATATTCATCCTAATGGTCATCATCCAATATCACTTGTTGGTCAATTGGATCACGACCAATACCTGACAATGATACTAACTTACTCCAAACACTCCATTGTTTTTTAATTAAGTCCCATTTATTTTTCAATATTCATTAATTGTCAGGACCCCTTCCTTAGGCAGAAGGGTAGCCTGACTGGCACAGTGGCTCGACAAACTCAACATCCAACCACTATTAAAGCCTCTCTAACCTTAACAACAAGGGATATCAGAATAATTGAAAGACTCAAGAGTGAAAGTGAGCAAACATTATGAAGAGTAATCATTGTATTTCATATTTTTTTGTCCAAAATACGCAGTTGACCATATATACATACATAAAAAAATGACCGACCTCAAACAAAAAAAACCAGAAAGGGAAAATGAGTCGTTAGGGAACTAGGCAATCACCACGCCCTTCCCTCTATCAGCCATCAAAGGGCCTAAAACATTAGTAGAGTAGTGAGCCTAAAAATCAACGTGGCTCAGTGAGTAGTAAGGCTAGGGTGTTACCCATAACCAACATTCGCAAAATAGTGCATGTATGCATGAATAGTAAAATGATGCATTGTGAATGCGTAGCATAGTATGAAAGCAGTTATAAATAATGCAACAGTTCTAGAAAACATCTCAAATACATGCCAGTAAAAATTATATTTAGGCTAGGGTTAAATTAGCAAACCCAACCTATGGCCATTGCTTGAGCGGGTCCTGAGTCAAGTGTACCGATCACTCATGTGGGTCCTGAGTCAGGCGTATCGACCACTCAAGCAGGTTTTGAGCTAGGTGGACTCATCGAATACCCTAACCCCAATGCTCGGCCCTCAAGTGTCATGATTCGAGCGGGTTCTAAGGCTAGGCACATTGATCATGTGCCCTAATCCCAACTCACGGCCCTTGAGTCCAATCAAATCACATCGTGTACTTTTAGTTGCAAAGTAGACTAACATTAGTATAGGTGATTTATTGCCTTTTATAGGAAATAAAAGGAGAATTAGGCGAAGTTTTGCATAATTAGTAGCATGAGTATGTAGTTTAGGGACTTACATTGTTTCATTGCATTATAAGCTTTGTTTTCAAGATTTGAAGCCCTTTTATGAAAAAATGATGTCTGGGAAAGGAAATCTAGTGTATTGCAGGTTCAAGTTGAAGCCAAAGGAGAAATTCAATCACATGAAGGCAAAAAGAAGAGGAAATCATGAAGAAAACATCAAGTGACCGCGGTCGAATAACTAATGATCGAGATAGCCAAAGAAAAACAGAACAATGTCAGAGCTTACTAGTGATCGCGGTTGGTCAATCAGTGACCGCGGTCGGTCAATCAGTGACCGTGGTAACTATAACGTGGATTGTGGACAAAAACAGTGGACCGCGATGGACAGAATGAGGGAATCCCAGTTTTTATTGGAGAGCAATACTGATCATGGTCACACGATTAATTGTCGAGTTTCTCGTATTTTTAGGATTTTTTAAGTGCGGGACCATAAATAGGAGAGGTTATTAGAGCCAAAACATACCTAATTTGAAAATCTCACTTATGACGGCTGAGAGAGGCAAAAACCTATGTTTCAAGAAGGGATTGAAGATTGTTACTGAGTTTTGAGTATGATTAAATTTCCTTTTCATTGTTTAATGTTTTTATTACTTTAATGTCAAGCTAATTAGTTCTCTTTGTCTGGGATGTGATGACCAATGTATAAACTGTGATCTCAGAAACACTATTATATGTTGTGTATGCTTAATGCTTTGTGTTTACTGGCCATAGACTTGACGAGCTCAAGGCATTAGACCAACTCAGGAGAGAGGTCTAATGGGTGGTTATCAAAATATAGACTTAGAATAGTTGATTGACCAGAGGATTGTTAGCTTATGTAGGGAGTTGCACAGGACTTTTGATTACACAACATTAGGTTGTTGATTAAGTACCTCGGGAGATGGCATTATAAGACAACTCTAATAGATATTGAAGCGCCTTGGGAGAGGGGTTCAATTACAGGTGCATAGAACTCCTAGTGTAGACATTTCATGATCTACAATGAGAATTACAGGTTATACAACAACATTCACTATCCTAGACATCCCTTTTATAAAGTTTTCTAAAACAAGGTTTAATTGTTTTCATTAGGTTAGATTTCTATTCAGAAATTGATACACTCACTTCAAGTAGAGCCTTGATAAAATGAAAACCAGCAGTAAATAGGGATTTAAGGTATTTTATTAAATCCATTTGTCCCTAAGGACGATATCTAGTCTCACCAGTTAATACTAGTACAAACCTGTACATTTGTAGGGTGAGCAACAAGTTTTTGGCTCTGCTGTTGGGGATAAACGGTGTTAAATATCTTAAAACTAGTTGAACTTGATTTAGTCTTAGTCAAGGCAAATTTTATTTTATTTTTACCTTTTACTTGGTTGTTCTCCAGATTTATTGAAGTTCATTGAATACACTTGATCTTTTGTGTGTTTTCAATGTTTCAGGATTGCATGAATAAACATCCTTGCGATCCTTACGATCCAGATTTGCTAAAAACAATTCATCAGATTCGGTTGGAAGCTCAAGAATGAGTACCAACTATGGCTGACAGTGGGTGTTCTGGTGTGGAGAACAATAGAGAGGGACAACATAAAGAAGCACCATTAAGAGACTTCTTCAAACCGATTTTGAATAATAATTACTCGGGCATAGCAAGAACGCTGATAAATGCAAATAAATTTGAGCTGAAGCCTTCTTTGATTACAATGGTGCAATAGCAACAATTTGGAGGCTCAGCTATTGAAGACTCTATGGCTCATCTTAATTCGTTCATGGATATTTGCAACATTATCAAGATGAACGGGGTAACTAAATACGAGCTTATGCTGAAGCTTTTCTCTTTTTCCTTAAGGGATCAAGCCAGAAGTTGGCTGCAAACTTTGCTTTTCGGAAGTATTACAATATGGGAAGAAATGGGTCAAAAATTTTTGCAAAAATATTTCACACCCGCTAAAGTGCATCAGTTGCGGGGTGAAATCAGTTCCGTCAAGCAATCCGACTTTGAATCACTGTATGAAGCTTGAGAAAGGTTCAAAGATCTATTGAGGCATTGTCCATTGCATGGATACCTTCCTTGACTCCAAATCCAAATGTTTTATAGTGGACTTACGCCACCAACTAAGGCTTTTTTAGATTCAGCAGTTGGAGGTTCATTGATGGGAAAGTCGACCACAGATGCCACTCAACTGATTGAAGACATGGCGGCTAATGCGTTTGGTCATGGTACTGAAAGAAGAACAACAAAAAGAGTAGGAATTCATGAAGTGGATGAGATTAGTGCTTTGCATGCTCAAATTGCTGTTATGACTCATCGATTGAATTTGGTAGATAGTTTCAAAATCAGCAAACTCAACAAGTGTAGTCCATTGCTGAAGCTAACAAGATGTCCTATCATGGAGAAGCTTCCATTTAGCGAATGAATGACATGAACAGATTCAGTGGATACCAAGGACCAGTTGGGGGGGGGGTATAATGTCCCTAATTACTATCATCCTGGAGTGAGAAATCATGAGAACTTCTCATATGCAAACAGCATGAGCGCTCAACTTCCACCTGGATTTGTGCCTCAACAGCCCTTATAAGACAAAAAGGCATCCTTGGAAGATAATCTTGATGAAATGATGAATATGCACACAAGGTTCTTCAAGGATTTAATTGGAAGGGTAGACAAAAATGACACTAGAGTTTCTGAAATCGAGATCCAAATTGAATATATGAATGCCACAGTTAAGAGTTTAGAAACTCAAGTGGGGCAGTTGGCGTAGATAGTGTTAAACCAGTAGCTGAGTTCATTTCCAAGTGACACTCAAGTAAATCCAAAAGAGAGCTACAAAGCAGTGATTACTAGGAGTGCAAAGAAGTAGCAAGCCCACCACATCCAAGTATGCCATCCGTTGAAGTTGAAGAAATTGTTAGCTATGAGACGAATATTCCAAGGCAACCAATGGTTCAACATGAAAAACCTTCAAAATCAAAAGGAAAAGCTAAGGAAAATGTCATTCAAGAGGGTAAAGTCTTTGAATCTCCACCATTACCATTCCCTTAAAAGTTCTAAAAGAAGAAGATGGATGAACAATTTGCTAAATTTCTAAAAATGTTCAAGAAAATTCATATAAACATTCCATTTGCAGAACCTTTATAGCAAATGCCTGACTATGCAAAGTTTATGAAGGAGATTATGTCTAAGAAAAGGAAGCTAGAAGATTTTGAAACGGTAAAGCTTACTGAAGAGTGTAGTGCCATTCTACAAAAAAAACTTCCTTAGAAGTTGAAAGATCCAAGCAATTTTACTATACCATGCAATATAGGTTCTAAAATCTTTGAGAAGGCATTATGTGAACTTGGGGCAAGTATTAATTTGATGCCTTTATCAGCATGCAAGAGGTTGGGAATGTCAGAAATCAAGCCAACCATAATCACCCTTCAACTAGTAGACAGATCCTTAACAGATCCAAAGTGTGTCATTGAGGATGTGTTAGTCAAGGTGGATAAGTTCATATTTCCAATGGACTTTGTAGTTTTGGACATGGAAGAAGATTGTGAAATACTACTCATCCTTGGGAGACCGCTCTTGGCTATAGGGCATGCATTCATAGATGTCCATAAGGGAGAATTAACCTTGAGAGTGAATGAGGAGAAGGTTGTTTTCAATCTTTACAAAGTAATAAACTACCACAATGATTTACCTGAGTGCAAAAGGATAGAGGTTTTGAACTCTTGCATTATTGAGGTGGTGGATGAATTGAGCTCTCAAGATGATGTGGTGGGATGTATCTCTCACTCACTGGCCTTCCCTTAATTTATGACTAAAGAAAAGAAGCTAATTGTGATAGCTTTAGAAGCATGCCCACCGGAATCAAACAGTTTAGAAGCACCATTATCTGAAGTTCAACAACCCAAAGATGTTCAAGAAACTCTTAGGGAAGTTGATTTGAAACTGCTTCCAGAACATTTGAAATATGCTTATTTGGATGAAGCTCCATCATCTCCAGTTATTATCTCCTCTTTGTTGACCCCTACCCAAGAAGAGAAGTTGTTGAAAGTGCTGAAAGACCACAAAGCTACTATAGGATGGACCATTGAAGATATCAAAGGGATAAGTCTAGCCATTTGTATGCACAAGATCTTAATGGAGGATTTGCATAAACCTACAGTAGAACACCAGCGAAGACTCAACCCTATCATGAAGGATGTTGTGAAGAAAGAAGTGATAAAGTGGTTGAATGCAGGAATTATTTATGCAATATCAGATTCGCCATGGGTTAGTTCCATTCGTGTTGTGCCCAAGAAAAGAGGGATGACAATTGTCACAAATGAGAAAGGAGAGATAATTGCTTCAAGGACAACAATAGGATGGCGTGTGTGCATAGATTATCGAAAGCTGAACAAAGCTACCCGCAAGGATTACTTCCCTTTGTCGTTTGTGGATCAAATTTTGGATCGAATTGATGGGTATGATTTTTATTATTACTTAGATGGGTACTCAGGGTACAATCAGATAGTCATTGCACTAGAAGATCAAAAGAAGACAACCTTCACTTGCCTATATGGAACTTATGCATTTAGGAGGATGCCTTTTGGTTTGTGTAATACACCAGTTACCTTTTAGAGATGTATGATGACAATTTTTGTAGATATGATTGAAGACATCATAAAAGTATTTATGGATGACTTTTCGATGTTTGGTGAAACATTTAATAAATGCCTGCTTAATCTGGAAAGAGCCATTTCTCGTTGTGAAGAAATGAACCTAGTTCTTAATTGGAAAAAATGTCATTTCATGGTTCAAGAAGGCATTGTTTTGGGCCACAAAGTTTTTATTAATGGTCTTGAAGTGGACAAGGCAAAGATTGAAGCCATTGAAAAGTTGGTACCCCCAATGACAATGCGAGAGGTGAGAACTTTCTTGGGGTATACGAGTTTTTATCGAAGATTCATTAAGAACTTCTCCCAAATCACTCGGCCATTGTGTAATTTGCTAGAAAAGGAAGCTGAGTTTAATTTCATAGTTGAGTGTGTTGAAGCCTTCAATACACTTAAAAAGGTTTTAACATCTGTTCCTATCATGTCTACACCAGTTTGGGGGGAGACATTTGAGATCATGTGCGATGCTAGTGACTATATGGTTGGAGCTATTTTAGGACAAAGTCGTAATAGAATGTTTAGAGCTATATACTATACAAGCAAAACATTGGATGATGTTCAAAAGAACTATACTACCACTGAAAATGAGCTGTTGGCTGTTGTTTTTACATGTGACAAGTTCAGGTTATACATTATGGGATCACATGTCAAGGTTTTCACTGATCATGCAGCCATCCACCAACTCTTTGCAAAGAAGGATGCAAAGCTCAGATTGATAAGATGGATCTTATTGCTACAAGAGTTTGATATAGAGGTGATAGACAAAAAGGGTACAGATCATTTGTCTCGCTTGTCCAATGAAGGAAATCTAGATTCAACAAGCATAGTAGAAGTTTTTCCTAATGAACACCTCTTGATTGTCAATGACAGCGCACCATGGTATGCAGATTTTGCCAGGTATAAAGCTACGAGCGCTACTGCACCAGATTTATCTCAAAGTCACCTAAAGCGCTTCATACACGAAAGCAAGTTCTATCTTTGGGATGACCCCTTTCTTTACCAGAGATGTGTTGACAAAGTGATCAACCATTGCATCCCAGAATTTGACTTTAATAAAGTCCTTCATGATCGCCATGCTTCACCCTATAGTGGTATAGCCATCAACATATAGCAAGGTGTGTTCTTGAGAGCGAATTTTATTGGTCAAGCATGCTAAAAGATGCCTATCAATTCGTAAAGACATGTGAAGTATGTCAAAAACAAGGAAACATCTCCAGAAAAATGAAATGCCTCTCACCTCTTTTGTAGAGGTTGAGTTGTTTGATGTGTGGGGCATATACTTCATGGGACCTTTCCCACCTTCAGTTGGCAAACAATATATCTTGCTTGCTGTGGATTATGTCTCCAAATAGGTCGAAGTAGTGGCTACATCAAAGAATGATGTTAGAGTTGTGTTAAAGTTTCTCTCTCGCAACATCTTTTTCCTTTTCGACACGCCTAGAGCAATTGTGAGTGATGAAGGTACACACTTCTATAATGAAATTTTCAACAACCTTCTCACCAAGTACAATGTGCGAAACAAGGTTGCATTACCTTATCATCCATAGATTAACAGGCAAGCTGAAGTGTCTAATTAAGAAATCAAGGCAATATTACAGATGACGGTTGGAACAAACTATAAGGATTGGGCTCTAAAATTGGATGATGCATTGTGGGCATACAGGACAACATTAAAGACGCCCATTGGTATGTCTTCGTATCAGTTATTGTATGGAAAGTCCTATCATCTGCCTTGTGAAATAGAACACATAGCTTATTGGGCCATCAAGAAGTTGAATTTTGATGCAAAAGCTTGTGGAGGGAATCGTTTGCAGCAGCTTGTTGAACTTGAGGAGTTTCGTCGAGACGCCTTTGAGAGCAACACCATTTACAGAGAAAGAACAAAGAAATGGCATGATCAACTCATTGAGAAGAAGGAGTTTAAACCTAGTTAGCAAGTGCTGCTATTTAAATCAAGACTTCGGTTATTTCCAGGAAAACTGAAATCTCGATGGTCGAGACCTTTCCTAGTTACTCAAGTCTTCCCATATGGTGCAGTAGAAGTGCAAAGCTTGCTAGATGGTCATAAATTCAAAGCAAATGGTCAGAGATTGAAGATATTCTATGGGAAACCCAAGCAGATTGTTGAAATGGCAGTACTTCGAGATTGAAACACTGTATCCTCGTCGAGCTAACGACGTTAAACATAACACTGAGTGGGAAGCAACCCACTATTGAATTAGAGATTTCAAGTGTGTTTTTGTGATTGTTTTCATATGTTGAGTTCTATTTTTCTAAGATTTCATTGAAGAGATAAGTTCCAAATAGTTAGAATTGAAAAAGGGGTAACAATACACTGGTTACTGCGGTCCACAAAATCACTGATTCTGTGTACCACAGCCAATAGGGCACACAAGGATGCCTATCGTCCACGTATCGCAATCCACATAACACTTTGTTCTGTGTACCGTGGTCACCAAAATGCCATGGTCTGTGCAACTCAGTGGATCGCAGTCACCAGAAGCATACACTTCTGTGTATCGCGGTTACCAGAATGGGTGCTACTGCATATTCAATGGATTGCAGTCCACACTTTTGAACACAACTACCGACTGCGGTAGGTTGAACCCAAAAAATGTACTATTTCAAAATCTCATGCATGGACCGCGGTCCATAAAGCACTGACCGCAATCCGTGCGTCTTTTTAAGTCAGATCGCGGTCATTTTGCTTCATTCTGTTTCGAAATATCTGAAATCTCTCTGTTGCTCTTCGTTTCCCCTTCAATTTCCTGAGTTTCTTTTCCTTTTCTAACGATAATGTAAGTGTTTTTACTTTACTTTTCATTATTTCTTTGCTTTATTTTCATATTTAGATGGGTTTAGGAGTTGAATCTTATCTTTCTTGCTTGAAATGGTTGTTTTGCTAAAAAATTTTCAACTTCCTTCTTTTTCAGTCCATATATGAATGATTACTGATTTATTTGAGGCAAAAACTTGCATAAATCATTGTTCATGAGCATTTTAGGCTATTGGCTCTTTTGTTTCAATGAGATGAAGCATATTCCATAGTCATTTTGATTGAATATAGTGGCATTGGCATTGCAAAGTTTATCTTTTGATTGTCTTGATAAACATTTTTGATGTTTTGGATGCTTGAATTGTGGACTAATGTATTTCAACTTGTTTAAAATCATTTTTAGTACGTAGTCTCATTAGCCAAACTACTCAATGAATTTTGTTGTTTTCCTTGCCAACTATTGCTACTGTTGCAAGCCTCCAAGAATGAAACACACCGCCTCTAAGGGGAAGCAGCCGGCACTGCCTCCACCGCCTATAGACCACAACCACTTTCGAATGGCTGCTGCAAAGCAGCGGTTCAACCTTATACATTCTAATCGTCAACTCATTCCTGAGTGAAGAATCATGCTGATGTAGGAGGAGTGCAACATTGGTATTGATGCTGTGGTGGCTGCTCGGCACTGGGAGCTGCTTATTCAGGTGCCTTCAACTACAGTGGTTCCAGTGGTACGAGAATTCTACGCCAATGCTTTGAATAGAGACGGTACTGCAATATGGGTTCATGGAAAATGGGTGCAATTCAGCTCAGCAGCCATCAATGAAGTATATGGCCTTCCTGCTGACTCACCAGATGAGTACTATAACCTTCTTCCTAGATTTGACCTAGATGAGGTGTTGCAGACCTTATGGGTTGATGGGGCCTCGTGGATTTACTACAACAACCGGCTCATTAACTCGGTGAAGACTAAATTTTAGACCCCAGCAAAGGTTTTGTTGTACTTAGTTTATGCTAATCTTCTTCCTTCCCTAGCTATTAACAGGGTCACTGTTGAGCAAGCTATCTTAGTTTATTACATCATGAAAGGGCTCCCAATCAACATTGGGACAATCATTTCTAGCTCCATCAGGTTTGCCATTGACAAGACCAATATAGGTCTTCCTCACCTCACCCTCATCACAGAGTTGTGCAGTAGAGCTGGGTTTGTGTGGGAGAAGAGTAAACCCCTACTAAAGATGAAAGATCATATTGCGATGAAGATGCTCACTTCTACTTCTACTAAGAGGTGTCAGGCCTCACAGAATCACCCCCACCAACTGCTGATCCGACTAGTTCTACACCTGCCCCTGCACCTCCTTATGACGCACCGCCATCTTCTTCAGCTACTGTTGCACCCTCCTCTTCTAAGCACACAATGATGCACTGGATGGCGTATCTCACTAAGTGGCTCCACCACAAGGACCTGAGTATGGCACAGGCTTATCCTCCTCTTTCTTGCTGCCTACCCTACATGGCTATGACTTGTTGTGCACCACCAGTGCCCCCGACTCCACTAGTAGGCGACGATGAGGATGATGATGATGACGACAATGACGATGATGGGGATATTAATGATTTCATTATGAAGGAAGAAGTCTTTAGAGACGACCTCCGAGCATTGGTTTCCTTTACTTTCTTTCTGTCTTTTGTTGCATTCAAAACTTCACTTTTGTGACTATGAATAGTTATTTTTGTTGATGTATTACTTTTTATGAATGGTTTTTCCTGTGTACCAAATTTTTGTGCTTTCTCGACTAATTTTTCTATCTTTGAATGCATGTCATGATGCGTTCTTTTTCATGTATGCGAATCAATGTGCTCCTGAGGACAAAGCACCATTCAAGTTTGGGAGTATGTGCTCAACACCTCAACACACAGTAGGTAGGTTTACTTTTTGTTTAGTTTTGTTAGTTTTTGTCAATTTCACAGTATTTTCTTCCTTAAATCATGTGTTTTGCATATGTTAGACGCATCTTAGGAAAACATTTACGTTAGATTGTCCATGCTATAAATTTTTTTTTTAATATATATGTATGTACATATATATTTGTGTATATATTTTCACCGAGTAACCTATGAAATTATAAAATTCCTACAGTATGTGAAGCAAAGATTTAGGGTTTCTTCTAATAGTTTGTGTGCTCAATTTGTCAAAAATTTGACTTTAACAGACCCCTTAAGTCTTAGATAGATTGAGATTCCAAGGCTGAAAAAGTGAGGAATAGAAACCAATCACAACTAGAGAGAACTTCCCTCAGACCATTGAAATGATCAAATCTGTCTTGAACACTGCTTATGAATGACTTTACGAAGGAATGAAGTAGGCCAGCATTGTTTTAGTCTTCGCCTAAAGGCCAACACCAGCATTTACAATCCTTGCAGCCAATTTTTAGCCTTATAGCCAATTTTCTTATTCTGAGTCCAAATGTATGTATAAATATTCGATCCTTTTGTGAATATCTCAGATGAACCTAATTGTGTGCACTCATAGTTCTAATATCGCCTATTCTTAGGATGTGAAGGAAGGAGGGGATGCTAATACATGTGTTTTTAATTTTTTGTTTCAGTTCTTTACACTATTTTATAAAAAAAAAAGTTATAAGTATTCAGTACTTCCATAATTGTCAAAATTAGCCAACTGTCTACTTTTATATGAGTATACATGGGGTTATAATTTGGAATGCTCAAGATGAAATAAGTTTGGAGAAGTTATGAAGATGAGGTTGTGAGAATGAAGAAAAACAAAGGATTGTACAGACTGATGAAGCTATGCAGAGAAAAATAAACAAATTAGGTTGGCATTATTGCTAGGAGTGTACACTTGAGTCAGATTTAAATTCCTATTAAACTTGTACCTTAAACCAGACCACCTTACAACCCAAAGAAAAGACCTTTGATCCTAATTATAGTTTGAACTGAGTAGAAGATATATAGAGGAAAAGACTGACTAGGTTTGTGTACCTAGGTATTAGGAAAGGATCTCTGTGAGTGGGATGGTGCCTGCAAATCACCTACAAGTCTAGGATGATTGAAATACTGACAGATGAGAGGGTGAAGTTAAATAAGAATGGTTGATGAACTGAAAATCTAGAAAACCTAAATTGCCTTAGGGAGGTGTTAATGAATCATACTGCAAGAATGGAAGATAGAAGTTACAATGATGAGTGAAAGAAAAATAAATATATTTTTATGGCATGAGTGAGCTCCTTAAATTAGAGTCGTTGTTCGAGGATGAACAACAATCTAAGTTTGGGAGTATCTGTTAGTTGTATAGCAGACTAACATTAGTATAGGTGATTTATTGCATTTTATAGGAAATAAAAGCAGAATTAGGTGAAGTTTTGCATAATTAGTAGCATGAGCATGTAGTTCAGGAACTTGCATTGTTTCATTGCATTATAAGTTTCGTTTTCAAGATTTGAAGCTCTTTTATGAGAAAATGATGTCTAAGGTAGGAAATCTAGTGTATTGCAGGTTCAGGTTGAAGCTAAAGGAGAAATTGCATCACATGAAGGCCAAAAGAAGAGGAAATCATGAAGAAAACATCAAGTGACCATGGTCGAATAACTAAAGATTGAGGTAGCCGAAGAAAAACAAAATGATGTCAGAGCTCACTGGTGACCTCGATCGGTCAATCAGTAACCGCGATAGCCAGAACATGGATCATGTACAGAAATAGTTGACTGTGGTGGATAGAACGAAGGAATCCTAGTTTTTATTAGAGAACAATACTGACCGCGGTCACACAATTAATTGTCGGGTTTCTCATATTTTTAGGGTTTTTTTAGCGCGAGACTATAAATAGGAGAGGTTATTAGAGCCAAAACATACCTAATTCGAAAAATCTCACATGTGACGGCTGAGAGAGGCAAAAACCAGTGTTTCAAGAAGGGATTGAAGATTTTTATCGAGTTTTTAGTATGATTAAATTTCTTTTTCATTTTTTAATTTTTTTTATTACTTTCATGTCAAGTTAATTAGTTCTCTTTGTTTGGGATGTGATGAACTGTGATATCTTGTTAATGCTATTGATTTAGAGGCACTATTATATGTTGTGTATGCTTAATTGTAATAACCCAAAATTTTGTCAAATAATTAAAGATAAATAAGTTTAATGAAATTAAATGAAATAAGTTAAGTGGCATAATTTTGAAGATTTTAAAAAACTTTTGGGTGCAAATTATGGGTTGAAAAATGAAAAATAATATGAAATATTTAGATGTAAAATAAAATAGGCAAATAAAACATTAATTTGATATTTAAATGAAAAAATAAAAATGTCAAATTAAAAGAGTTGCTTAAGAAATAAAGAATAGAAATAATACATATATATATATATATATATATATATATCTGTGTGTGTGTGTGTGTGTGTGTGTGTGTGTGTGTGTGTGTTAATATGTGTGTTAGCACAATGAATGTTAAATAATACATATTATAGGAATATGTATATAGAAAAATTTACATAATTGAATAAAAATGTAGTATGCGTGTATTTATCTAAAACATTATGTAAGCATCAAGTTATAAACACATAAATAATTATCTGAAAATAATTATATGAAATAAATATAAATAAAAATATATGAAAATGAAGAAATGTAGATTATTTAATTATTGGCATTAAAAATATTAAAGAAATAGAAATATCTCTAATAAATACAATATTAAAGAAATAGAAATGAGGGAATATTAGAAAATTAATAAAATGGAAAGACATGTGCAAAAATCATGTTTACATCAATTAGAAAGTGTGTAATTGGTAATTTTCGAATAATAGCAACCTTAAAAAGCAAATTTGGTAATTAGAAACTGCATCTAACGGTCCAAACTCGATATGTCTGATCTAATGAATGAAATCGAAGCCCAAAACAGTGCTCAGGAGCACCGGATCAGCGTAATCCAACGACCCAGAATTGATCTACCTGATCTAACGGACGAGATCACTTTCGTTGATCGCGAACCAGATCCGAACACTACAATCGATGATCATCCAACGACCAGGATTCGTGCTCACGGTAAGATGATCATCTGGTGCTGCGCTCGAGGTGCATCCAACGGTGAAGATCAAAGCCGCAGTGGTTGATTGTGAATAGTGCTGCGCTCGAGGACAATCCGATGGCTCGGATCTGATACGTTTTCGATCAATTGCGAACAGTGCTGCGCTCGAGGCTCATCTGACAGTGAAGATCAAAGCCGCAGTGGTTGATTGTGAATAGTGCTGCGCTCGAGGACAATCCGATGGCTCGGATCTGATACGTTTTCGATCGATTGCGAACAGTGCTGCGCTCGAGGCTCATCTTACAGTGAAGATCATAGTCCCTTTGATGATCGTGCTACGTTCGAAGAAATCCAACGGCCCAGATCAGATCAGATACGTTGATTTACTCGGGGATGGTCCAATGATCCGCAACAAATTCGTTAATCTTGATCACGATCTGAGTGCTGCGATCGAGGATCATCAACGGTCCAGTTTTAATGCTCTGATTTATAGTCGAGAAAATCTGAATAAATGCAAAAAAAAAAAATTCCAAAAAAATCTGAAAAATTAAGTTTCTAAATTCCAAAAAAAAATTTCTCAAATATACTTGCTATTTTCCTATACTTGGGGGGGGGGGGGGGTGGGGCACAAAAATGTGAATAATTAGCAAGTTTCCTACAAGAAGAACACTAAAAACTTGCCATTCTATACCATTCTAAACTCTATATAAAGGATCCCTAATGCTCTCATTGTGTTCATCCCAAATCAAGAGCATACTAGTCCCTCTTAACTCTTTCTAGCCTTCTTCTTGACAATCCCCTCAGTTCTTGAGTAATCTTGAACTGTTCTTGAGTGTTCTTGAGAGTTCTTGAGTGTTTGGAAGTAATGGAACTTTGTCGGATTTCAGAGGTGTGTAGAAGAGATGTATTTAAGGTAGAAGTGATTTCTAACTTTTACTTCTTTATTTTAATTTGAATAAGTCTTGCATGTGTGATGATGTTTTAAAGTTGAATGATTGAATATGTGTTTTAAATATGCATGTTTTATTTGATGTGCCATGAATATACATGTTATGTATGTTTAGAAATCAAGAATAATGTTGCATGATATGCTTGAACTATGCCATGAATAAATATTTGATGGTTCATGTTATGTACATGCTGCATCAATGGTTTAATCCGATATTGTATGTTTTATCACTAAGAAAAGACTAAATAATGATTCAATCCACGTACCAGTGCGATGATAGACTGTATAGTGTCATCATGTGTGTTCCACCCCCCGATTCGGCTTGCCGACTTACTTTTGATGATTTTGAACTGGGTTTTCAAGAGTGATCCCACTTCATAGCTATTGGGTTTGAGTTTCCAAGAGTGATTCTCTCTCCCAACGATGTGGAACACAGAGATTAAACTCTTTTGGTCCGAATGTCAACCATACACAAGAAATTTGTTTGAATCGCCTAATGTACAAAAGTTTTTGATATGCTTGGTTTGTTTGAATTGAATTAATGATTTAAATGTTAGAAAGATCCACTAGGCTATGTGCTCATCCCTTCCTTCTATTTTTCAGGTAATTGATTTACATGAAGACCATGTATATTAGTTAAATTCTTTTTATTTAAAAAGTTTTTAATTTCTATCTAAGGGCATGTTGCCCAAGTTTTGAATCTTCCACTGTAATAGTTTTTCTTCAAGATTAAATTATGTACTCAATTTTATTTAATTAATTGAGTTTATGAATTTTAGTTATTTCTTATACTATTGCCTTATTAAATTCTTAAATTTAAGTTATGTACTGTTAAATACATTCAAGACATGAAATAATTGAAATAGAAAGTGATGCAAGTTGTGTACTTGTAAATATAACACCGACCTGACCCACTGTTTGGTTTATTCTATTGTCAAGAGAATGGTGGTCATGTCTAATGCTTAAAGATACGGGGGTTGGGGTGTTAATTAATGCTTTGTGTTTACTGGCCATAGGCATGATGAGCTCAAGGCATTAGACTAACTTGGGAGAGAGGTCTAATGGGTGGTTATCACAATATAGACTTAGAATAGTTGATTGACTAGAAGGTTGTTAGCTTATCTAGGGAGTTGCACAGGACTTTTGATTACACAACATTAGGTTGTTGATTAAGCACATCGAGAAAGGGCATTATAAGACAACTCTAATAGATATTGAAGCGCCTCAAGAGAAGGTTTCAATTACAGGTGGATAGAACTCATAGTGTAAACATTTCATGATCTAAAATGAGAATCACAAGTTATACAGCGGTAAATTGGGATTTAAGGTATTTTATTAAATCCATTTGTCCATGAAGACGATATCCGGTTTCACCAGTTAACATTAGTGCGAACTTGTACACTTGCAGGGTGAGCAACATGTACCTTGTCCTTGATGCGTGGCCCTCGAGCCTATGGTCTCATTACTCGTGTACATCTACATATTTCAAATCAATTCGATGTATCTCAATCACATGAAACCATTTAAACTATGTCATTTCACACAAGTTTTTATACAAAGGAACATAGTTACGAAAAACACCTGAATCAAACTACTCACCTCGGGTCCTACACATTAATGTCCCGTCGACAACCAGCCCAGTCCTATAGTGCTCACTCGAATCTACATCATTTAAACTCAATTTCAGTTCTCTTTACATTGTGGCTTAATTTCTTATTCCACTATTCTTAATCAGTCTCGATCGATCCAAAATCAATTAGTTCAATCGGTCAAACCTGGTCAACTAGTCAAACTTGGTCAAAGTTGGTCAATTTGAGTCTGATTGGGTCAAATTAGGTCAATTAGGTCAAAATTAGACCAATTAGGCCAAAATCTCCAAATTCCAACACTTAGCACAAATTCAAGCTTTTTGCTCTCTTTAAGTAGTGAATTTGTTGATTTTTCTGCGATCAATCCATAAGTTAGATTTGTGCAAAACTTTTCAGATTTCATTCATATCTCCTAAACATTCATTAGAATTTTAGATTCTAGTTTTTGAACATCATTTTCTATGGTTTCTAAGTGTGTTAACATGAACTGTGAAATCTCGTATCTCATGTGACAGACAGCCAAATGGTACATTAGTTGACCCCTTTACCTAATTCAGATTGGGGCAAAATTTGGCACATATAATCATGTCATGTCTAGTTACCTCTCCACCATATTTCAGCTCAAAATACCCACTTTTGGTCAGTCAATCGGTCTCCTACATTCGTTGTTATGTAACAAATTATTCAAATGTTCAAGTTTCCTATGATTTTGAAGTGCCTAAACATCTCTATTGTTCCATTGATTTGAGGCCCTATCTTACATATTTTTTATAGCTTAAATTCCAGAATATTGATAGTTCAAGTCTCATCTCAAAAAAACAAGCAACCATGGCTATAATCATTCCTAGATCCACCCTACAACTTAGTGCATATATCAACAGTTCAAAATATTTTCTAAGTACCAAATCCTTATATGTAAGTAGGCATATTGGCATGGACATAAAACTATATATACACAGACTTAGGGTGTTGGGGTTTATACCTCCTTATAGCCTTTAGTGTGAGGTTTAAAATGCCTCAAATCACAGTCTAATCGGATGTTCCTAGCTACCTCAAATATGATTCCAAAATATGTTTTCTACTAGAAGTATAACTGTTGATCAAACAGTCAAATTCAGTGTCTTATAAAATAGGTTTAAGGTTTCAATATTTGATTTCATCACTTGGAGACTAAAATACACAAGATAAGGAATGAAACAAAATGGACCTTGAATGGGTTGGGAATCAACCCTTTGAAGTTTGCTCTAATACAATTTTCTACAGGTTTCCAGCTGCAACAATGTCTAACAACCCTGTTCATGGTCATTTCACTCTCAAATGAATGTGAAATTCGACCAACAACCTGTGTAATGTTGTAGAGAGTAGTAAGGGCTTTCCAAAGAACCTTCGATCACTAAAAAAAAGACTTCAAATGAGGGATAAATGAACTGTGGAAGTTAGGTTGCAGAAACTGAAAGTGGAATTCTGCTTAGCACCTAAGGTTTTGTTGCATGTTGAGGTGTCCTTGTATGGCAAAAAGGAGTGCCATGTGGCCATCCACGTGGCCCATGCGCTGTCATGCAAGGTGCCTTGTTGTCACCATGTGTTAGCTAAGTCAGGGGAGTGATTGGATTGACAAAACCATGAATTTTGTTGGTTTTCCCGTTGAAAAACCCAGAAATTTGCTGAAAAACTCAAGAAAAATCGAAGGGGATGGTTGCTGGGCCATGTGAGTAGGCCAAGCGGAGGGGACAACCCACATGTAGGTTAGAATTCGGGCTTCGACCGTTTGACATGGGCCTGGGCCGCGTCCTATGACCCAAACTACATGGGTAGAGCTCGTGCGGCTAATCTTGGCCTGCACGGCCGAGCTCGTGTGTCTGATTCTCGGCCTGGCACGGGCGATGAGCTTGTGCCGCTGAAAATCTAAATTTTTTTTCAATTTTATTTTCTTATATATATATATATATTTCTCTTTTATTATTATTTTTTATCATTATTTAATTTATCTACTTATGTATTCACCAATTTTTCATCATTAATACTTCTATTTTTCAAAAATCGAATATTCTACCCAAAAATTTCATTAATTACACCAAAAATTCAATAATTTCTCCAAAAATTCAATAATCATTCCGAAAAATCATATTTTCTCCAAAAATTACATTTCCTTTGTAATTTAATATATTCTCACCTGAAAATTATATTTCTCAATTATTCGAATTTTCCTTCAATAAATGATTAAAAATTGTGAAAAATTGAGAAAATTTATGTATTTTCATTAAAAATTCTAGAAAATACATGTATCGAATCCATTAATTCGTGTGTCAAAACTATGGGTCATCACAACCTCCCTTACTTATAAGAAATTTCGTCCATTAAATTTACAATGATGCAGATATTACAAGTCAAGGAGTAACACTCATTAACTTAGGATAGTGGTGGATCATGAAGTTCTCACTCTCCCATGTATCCTGCTTAGCACCATAGAGCTGTCAACGCACTCGTACCATTGATATCTCCTTGTTTTACAAATTCTTTACAGCTCGATCAATAATGGCCACAGGCATTTCATCAAATGTATAGTCCTCTCGCAACTCAATATGCCTCCAATCGATAATATGCGAGGGATCAGGGTGGTAAGGGGTGATCGTCTTCATGTACAATTAGGATTTTTATGCGTCATAGAACATTATAAATAGAGGATTATTTAGTCAGTGTATAATTCAAAATTTATTATTTGAGTTGCGACAAGAATACATTGACGACTAAAGAGAAAAAAAAAGCAAAAATTGGAGAAGAACTGAAGAAAAAGATCAAAAATTCTTGTATGATTTTCTCTTTGTTCAATTCTTTAATTCATGATTTCTCGGCTATGTCTGGCTAAATAGTTTTTATTTGTAGGATGTAATTTAAATTGTAGTAACCTTTGATTTTTTTTTAATTAATCTATTTTGAGGTAGTGTTTTATATTCTGTGATCTTAATGATTTTTATTGATTAACCACCTATAAATTGATATTGGATTGTTGAACTAACTCGCGAAAGAGGTTCAACATTTAGATAATCATCGAGAAAGAGTTTCAATGTTTAGATAATCAGAATATAGACCTATCAGAATCAATTGACCGGGAGGTTGTTGATTCTATAGGAGGTTACATGTGATTTTTATGTTCATTGCATTAGTTTATTGACTGTACATCTCGGGTGGGGGTATTAGGCAAATTAACTGATAGAATCAAGGTTACTCGAGAAAGCATTTTGATTACTAGTGTTATAACCTATAAGAACAAAATTTAGATTAATTGAAATATAGATTAAAGGTGAATAAATGAAATTTTACTATCATAGAATCTTAATTCATATAATTTTTGATTCAATATTCATTTGCTTTTAATTTAATTTAAGTTTTTAATATTTAATTTGATTGTAAGCCTTAATAAAATTGAGAATAAAATTAAATTGGGATTTGAGATATTCACCACGCACCATTCCTAGAGGATGATAATCCAGTATTTACTGCGTATTACTATTAAGATCTTGTATACTTATAGTAATCCCAACAGTAGGGAATCAGCTAAATACTAGAATTACTAAGGCAATGCCCAAGCATTCAATCTTACTGCATTGCAAAAGCTTTCAGTAGACCCAATAGCTATAGTAGAAATAACAATATAAATTCTACTAATATCCTAATTGTGTTGTGAAAAATACTAATATGAATTAAACCAATAGCGTATGATAATTTTGGTTTCTCTTTGTTGGTGAAGATTTGGATTAAAGAATCATGGAAAACTTCATCAAAGCGATTACATAGAAGCACGGGAAGGACATCAAAAAGGATAATCGAGCACTTGAAAAACTAAGAAGAGACACCATCTCCATTTCTTTCTATTGGCCCTATTGCACCTACCGCTTTTACTTCATCTGTTGATTAATTGAGGTTTGTTATTGATATAGAATCTTTTTTCTTTCTTGCGTCATTATCGATTATATTCTACTAAGATATTAAAGAGAGAATGCAATTGTATTGTCGAGTGGTGTTGCTGCACTGATTGGAAACAGATCTTACAATAACTTTCCACGGCCACATGCAATCTTGCATTACTCTCAAAGTGCTACAAATGGGGGCCCCTTATAGTTGAAGTAGTAGGAGTTTATGATATAGCGCAAGGGTCCTTTCTTACTCTCTACTTTCACTTTCATTTCTTTTTTTATTTAGAAATAGGTTTATTCAATTGATTAATTTAGAAATTGACCATTCTAATGGAGCTTTTTGAATGAGAAGACATCATAATTTAGATAAGATTGTGATACTAATATAGATTATGGAATATTTCCTCAAAATGATGTTTAAAATGCCTCAACATATTTCACAAAGTGAAAGTAAATGAGATCTACCTTCTTTGTAGTAGAATTTTGATATAAAAAATATCCAAAAAAAACCAAAAATTCTATAATTCATTCATACATTCATATATTTTTTGGTAATTAGGGTATGTTTTCTCCTTTTTTTGTTGCAAGAATGATTTTAAGATGGTAACTATGTCTGCTAAAAGTACTTGACCCCATTTCCTAGGATCATGGAGGTAAACTTGAATTCTCTAGTGTAAAAACAAAAAAGGGATGAAACTATGTTGATTGTAATTTATAAAATATTAAACATCATTATTCTATACCATCAGAATTGAGCTACTAAAGAATATATGGGGCTATAAAGTGGTGAATTGCTAGAGTAGTCTTTTATTCTCTAAGAATGTTTAATGATCTTGACTGTTTTCTTCATGTATAAAATATTTATATTTGTTGTTTTGGAGAATTATTTGAAGAAGATTTGTTGTCTATTGCCATTTCCATGCTATTATATGAAATGTGCTCAAAATCTCTTTAAGAGGTTATTGTTAAAGCTTTTAAAGGGCACATCTTGTTGCAGGCACTCACTCAAACATTAGAGGATCTTTCTCTTTTGAAACAAGTGTTAAAGCTCCATGGGGGACTGACCGATGCTTTAAAACTATCAAACAACAATTCCTTCTCAGAGCAATTGTTATCATATTAATTGACATTATGAGACTGTTATGCGTAACTAGACTTCTCTTCTTATTAATTTTCTCGGATGAACTGGACTTAGACCATGTCTCCTAAACAATCTTGGTACATATGGTGTAGACACTTCCACATATCGATGTCAGAATGGGTCATCCCAATTGGATCTGTAATTTATCTAGACTTGGGAGGTAGTCCTACTATTTTTTAAATGTCTTCATTTTTCATTTTATCTATTAATATTTTGCTATATGTGGTAGGAAGAAGACTTAGTTGATCAATAGTAGATGTTTTTCATGAAAAGGGTGGTATTTTCTTCCGCCTGATTTGGCATGTGGGATGCTATTGTTTGTGTGAGTAAAATCAGATGTTGTCCCCTTGTTGATGCTTTTGTTGAATTTGATATAGTATATACTACTATCTATGGGATTTGCATATATCTTCCATCAAGTTTACTGTAAGGAGCATTAACTAGAAGCATAGGCAATCTATTCTAGATTGTATAACTAGAAGCAACACTAAATAAGTTTGATCAAAACAAGTGTCAGATGTAAAGGCAACTAGAGGAATAGGAGATGATTTGAGATGTGAGTGTTTTACTTGTAGGTTTTCTATTTGATATTCTTACTTCAATAACTCATTGTCTTTTGGTCAAAATCATATTGCAGTGAATCCCAAGGTAGACATGCACTTTAATGCAAAGAATGCCTATTGTTGCAGTGATTACCTTTTGGTAACGTTCTTTTTATTTGTTTTGTATTTAGTCCTTTTGTTTTTCTAGCGAGTAAGCTACCGTGCCTGGCCTTTAGCTGGAGTTCTTTTTTTTTTTTTTAAGGGTGTTTTTGGGTTTATGTAGCTTGGTGATGCTAATAAGGATCATGCCTGTTGAAAGAGATCTGATGATAACACTCAAAGACGTGTTTTTCTTAAGGAATCTAAATTAGTTGCTGAAACTGTTGCTGCTCTTGTAGTTGCTTCTTTGTCTTTTTGAAAAAAATCTGACACTTTTGCTTAGAAGAGCCATAGTACACAATTTTTATGTGAACTGATCTACAATAAATGTATGTTTTTTTAATGAGTAATGTGTGAGTTTATCATTTTAATGCTTGAATTGATTTTTAGCAATAAATTTTGTTGAAAATAAATGTTGTTAATTAGTAGAAACAATTAGCAATAGCACTAAATGTTATTAAAATTAGAACTTTTGTTGCTAAAGCTTAATTTTTGCAACAAAATAAATTTGTTGGTAAAATCAAACTTTTTGTAACAAAACAATTTGTTGCTATACTTTTTAGCAATAAAAAAAAATTGCTGCTAAAAACAATTTTTAGCAACAAAGAATGTTGCTAAAAAATTTATTAGTAATAAACTGAAAATTCGTTGCTAAAATATCACTGCACCACAGTATTAGCAACAATTTTTTTTCTTATTGCTAAAAAGTTTTAACAATAAAAAAAATGAATTTTTAGCAACAAATAATAAAATTGTTGCTAAATAATAAAATTGTTGTAGTGTATCAAAAGTTTTGATTTTGTGTCGGTTCTCTCAATTGTTTGTTTATGGCAAAGTGGAAACAGATGGAAGGATTGGTCAACTATGTTGTTTTCAAACAGGTAAAGGAGAATGGTGGCTGGTTTTTTTACTAGTTTTTATTAGTGGTTATGAGTGTTTTCTCTAATCAAGGTCGTTCAAGATAGTAGAGAACCAGTGGTATGTCCTTGTGTGTATTTATATAAACAAGGAAATCTAATTTGCTCAATACTTCTTAATCAGTTGTAGATTCCTTATTGCTTCAAATTTCTTGTTTTAAAAACATCCTTATTCTATTGCACTTCTTCAATTTTTTTTTCTCATGTAAAACACTTTAAAGAGTCCTCTTATCATGAGTTTCCTTAATCAAAATGAGTCATCTTATCCTAATCTCTTAAATTATGGTCAATTAATGATACTTCTCATATTAAGACACTTATTAAAGATGGAACCAATTTTAATATTGGACTGATCTCTCTTGGAAATCTCCTAATTTAAGTGTCTTATCCTAATCTCCTTAATTAGTCTTAAGAAGTAATTAAGTACATTCCTCTTCATTCTTCATAGAATTTGATAATTACTAAATAGTTTGAAGGTGGTGCAAATGAACTCGAAATGAGGTAGACTTGGACTTGTTGAAAATGTTTCTTCACAATCTTTCTACTGGCACATGCGGCAAAAGTTATTTTCTAGTAACTATGGTTTGGAGTACCTTAGTCAAAGTAAATTTGTACAACCTTAACTCAATCAAGCAAATTCATATACATTTCTTATTTCTTACTTATGAAAATAAAAGAAAGACCCAAAAACTCTCAAAACTCAATTATTAGAACATAAAAATGAACTTGGGAACTTGTTTATCAAGTTTGACAATTTATGTGGATCTGACTAAACTATGTTATTAATCAAATGAAAACTAATTCTAAAAATCCTAACTTAATTAAGTTAACTTATACAAAAGTTTAAAACCGGGTAAAATAAATTCAAAAATCCTGAAACATAAGTAAAACCTATTTAGTATGAAATTTGACCTCAAATATATTATGATGTACTTAGCTTTAACAACTTTTTTCATCCACTTTGACATTATAATAAACTAATGAACTTCTAACTTATTATAACTAGCCTATTTTATTTCTATTTATTTAAATTTGCTTTTAAAACCTACATTTAAATTTTTACTAATGTATTTTGACACTTTATTTTATTAATATAATTATTTTATAAATTCAAGTTATAATAATAAGAATTTGACTAAAAATACCTACATGACCTAAAACTCATAAAAACACCTTTTCATTTCTCTATATTCATCTTGACTACAACTACCTTTTTTAAAATTAAAAAAATAAAAATCTCTTGCTTCAAATACTATCTTTAAGACTAAAAGTACTCATTTTTAATGAAATTGTCACTATTTTAATTAGGTTAGGTTAGAATTTTCTGATAATCCAAACCAACCCAGCTTGTTATCGTTCTTAATTAATTTCTTGTTTTTGTTCTACCTAACAAGAAGTCATCTTGCATTTAATACCCTTTTGGTCAAAGGAACATTAAAGGAAATTGTCATCAAACCTTTAAGAACACCAAAGAATGTAACAGTCGTAAGCCAAAATGAGCGTTATTATTATGTTCATTTGCTATAGATTACGGGGGTCGTTCAATTCTAATTAACAAAAACTTTGTCGAGTGGAATAAAATATAAGTTTGTTTCTAAGGATAATATTCTAATTACACTGAGTTGGCTACATAAATTTGCTTCTGATACTTTAATTGCTTTTTATTTATGGTTTAATCACTATTTAACTTACAAGAAGTTCATTTTTTTAATTATCTTTTTTCCTTGGACAAATTTATGCTATACTAAAATAATAATAATAATAATAATAATAATAATAATAATCATATTATTATTATTATTATTATTATTAATCCAATGACAATAGTTACGGACATGTATTTCATGCGTATAGTACATTAAATTGGTGTTTTGGATGCCATTTTAGAATGAGTTTTGACACAAAATATAATATTTATAATGATGTTTGTTAATGCTAAACAACATGTCCATGAAGAATGAAACTGCTGATGCGTCACATTAAAAATTTTAGCCTTTTGTATAATAATATTATATAATTAATCATCTACTTGACTTAAAATTTTACACGATTATTAGATAAAAGAAAACAGAGCTAGGTTATATATATATATGAAATAAAGGAGGCCATTAAAAAAAAAAAAAAGAAGAGGATTGTGTATGTGACCTTTATCATGTTCTGATGGATTCCATCCCTTTTACTTGTTTATGATTATGGTTATAATCATTTATTTTAATAATTAACCAATAGTCTTAAGTAATTTTAAACTATTATGATCACTTTGTTGAACATAGGTGGCTTGTTTCTATTTTTTCAGATATTAATTGTTGTAAATTTTGTTATTTAAAAGATTAAATTAGTCAACTAAAAAAAATCTAATAGAGGTTATTTTGATTCTTGTAATTATAAAATTATTAGTAATGTCTTCTTTTTAATACATATGAATCTATTGCTTAATGTGAAAAAAAAAAAAAAAAAACAATTGTTGAAACCAAATTAATAAGACCTCGAATGTAAATTCCAAACATTCTAGTCCTCTCTTTATACACAAACTCACTAGCTAAGCTACTAACTACCTTGACGTGGAGATAAAAAGAATTCTACCTCTAATCTCCTATGAAATTCTTCTTCATATATGTACCCTAGTTGTTAACATATTTTTTTTCAAAAGTTCCTTATAAGCAAGCTTAAACTAATACAAATGTAAACTGCACCTCCCTTAAAATAGGAATTAAGGCCATCATCATTCTATTCAATTCATGAATAAAATAAATTTCAGTATCATTAATTTTACCAAATTCTCATGCGTAGATATATGTTGGCATGAGCTTCATTACATATCATTATTTTAAGCAATCCTCATTCTTAAATGATATAAACACAACATCAACATAGCTTCATTACAGGGAGAAAATTGATAATATCATGGTTGCTGAGGAAGCCCTTCATGTTATGAAGAGGAAGAGAGGGAAAATGGGGGTCATGGCCATCAAAGTGGATCTAGAAAAAGCTTATGACAAGATCTCTTGGGACTTTCTTCATCAAACGTTGAGGTATTTCCAGTTTTCAACTAATCTTATAAAGTTGATCATGTTTTGTGTTTTTTTTTCCAATCTTTGTAGTTATTTGGAATGGGGAAACAACAGACTCCTTCAAGTCTTCAAAAGCCCTTTGTCAAGGAGATCCTATATGTCTCCCTATCTCTTTGTGTTGTGCATGGAACGCTTATCCCACACCATTATTATGGAGGTTCAACACAAGAGATGGCACCCAATCCAGATGAGTCGTAGAGGTACGCATATCTCTCACCTATTTTTTACTGATAACTAGCTGATTTTTACTAAGGCCTCTACTAGACAGTATAAGCATCTCCTTAGAACCCTTGAAGCCTTCTGTGAGCTATTCGGCCAGAAGATTAACCTCTCCAAATCTAGCATGGTTGTCTCTGGAAACATATTGTGCCGGCAAGCTAGAAAACTGAGTAGAACTATGGGCATCAAGGTGGCTGAACACTTTGGCAAAGATTTGGGCTTCCCTCTTAGGGCCACAAGTCATACAAGAGAGGCGTTTCAACCCTTCCTGGACCATATTGATTTGTGTATGATGGGATGGAAGGCTAAGCTTTTGAACACTTCAGGAAGGATTGAGCTTGCAAAGTCCACAACCATTCCCCTTGCTTCTTATCTACTTCAAGGCCTGTGGATGCCACAATCCATCTGCAAGATTATTGACAGAACTAATAAAAACTTCATTTGGGGTAGCTCCATGGAACATCGCAAGATTCACTTAGTGAAGTGGGACAAAATGTGCATGCCTAAAGAGGATGGAGGAATGGGCATTCGCAGGATTAAATGGTTAAATGAGACTCTTTTAGCCAAGCTTGCTTGGCAAGTTCTACAAGGAAAGAACATATTATGGGTTCGCATCCTCTTAGATAAGTATGTCAAGAACCAAAATGTGTTTGATCTGAGATGGTCCCCAACACTGTTTGTTGGTTGGAAAAGTGTGCAAGCTGGAATGCAATTGCTGAAAAGAGGCCTAAGATGGAAAGTGTCCAATGGCTAAGAGGTGTCCTTTTGGCATGACTGTTGGTGCACGGATCAACTGCTATTCCAGCTCTTCTTGACGTGGATAGTACTGCGGGCAGCAATGTAACTGTGAGTGAAATCATTGATGAGCACCGAACATGGAATTTCCAGAAGCTTACAAAGCAACCTCCCAATAATATTTGGGATCTTTTTCGGGGGGGGGGGGGTGCAGTTGCCTTTTCAAGATATGGGTGACAAAACCATTTGGAAGCTCTCGGCTAACGGAAAGTTTACAGTCAAGTCTGCCTATTCTCTTGTTGTAGATATTCAACAGGAATTGGAGACCAAAAACTGGAAGTGGATTTGGCACCTTCCCTTACCCTAGAAAATTAAATGGTTCCTATGGATTACATCCTGTGATCGTCTTCTAACTGAAAAGCTCATTTTGCTCGTAGCCTGGTGACTTCCCCTATCTACAAGAGATGCGCAGGAGGCATTGAGGATACCCTGCATGCCCTTCGTGATTGCCCTGAATCAAAAATAGTTTGGGAAAGTCTCCTCAACAATGAGCTGCCTAGTGATTTCTTCTTCCTTCCCCTGCGCACTTGGTTAGAAACAAACATCAGCTCCTGGTCTTCATCTCCTCGCGTGCAATTATGTGCTTTAAATTCATGGCAACAGTGTGGATCGTGTGGAAATTCAGGAACAAGTGGTTGATTGAGAGGCAATGAGACTCTATGGGGAGACTTAAGTTCACATGGCACTCCTTATTGGATGACCTCCGGATGGCTTTCGATAGGGAGTGTGATCACCCTAGGTCTTATAATGTATACACGTCAACATGAATTTTTAAAAATTCAAAATAAATATAAAAATGAGTGGAAACTTATTTTTAATTATCATTATATGATATTTAATCAAGATAAAATTTATTAGAACATTTGGATAGCTAGAAACGTGCGCGAAAAAGTGTTTAAAAAACAAGCGTCTTGCTGCCGACCGCGGTCCACAGATGATGACCGCGGTCCGTGAATGTGAAAACCTAGAAAAATGCAAACAAACTGTGGACCGCGGTCATTGAGGGCCGACCGCGGTCAACAGTGGAAAAATTGCAGAAACGAGAACTAGGTCACATTGGTGACCGCGGTTCGTGAAGTGCCGACCGCGGTCCATAAAGGAATGACCGAGGTCCATAAAGTGGAGACCGCAGTCCATGAAGAAAAACACTGTCGAATGACCGAGGTCCAAAAAGTGTGACCGCGGTCCGTGTTCGGGCTATATATTCGTTTCAGGCACAGATTTGCTCATTTTTCATGGAAACTGCTTTGGATTGGAGAGGAGCAACGGGAGAGCTACTTTAAGGTGAGTTTTTCTGATTTTCTTTAAGTTTTCTTTAAGTTTTGAGCTCCTCTAGTGAATCAAAGTGATTAAGATGCATTCATTAGCTTGTTGTTATGAGTTTAGTGGCTGGAAACCAAGTCAAACGGGATGAACTGTTGTTTATTCCCTTATATGTGTGTTTGGACACTAGTATGATGGTTTTGGGATGGTTATTTGATTGTTAAAATGAAAGAGTTGGTGTCATTGAAAATGAATCCCGTTTCTAGGCTTGAATCAAGGGATTTCTATGAGTAAATGATGTAAACAACCATTCCCTAGTTAGTTATGTATT
>JAJIYU010001589.1:0-34829 GCA_030144865.1 Tinospora cordifolia | reverse complement strand
TGGGAGGAGAGAAATAATAGGATTTTTAATAACCATTGTAAAAACAGCTATAGAATATGGGAGAGATCAAAAATCTTGTTTTGTACTTGGATAGTATGTACTAAAATGAGTTGTGGGTACACCTTCGGGGAATGGTTAGGGAATTGACATAATATTTTGTACTCTATGTAACTAGTTCTCAGATTTCTCATCTGAGAACCTTTCTAGTATTAATATAATAGTTTCTTTTCAAAAAAAAAAAAAAAGATATGGTAATCTCCCACCACTTCACGTGCAATCAGTCTCATCCATGAATGGTTAAGGTTTTCATTTTGTTGTTATGGTGTAAACCTTTGGTCGCGTATTCGCAGCAACTGGCTTTCAAGAGATCAAATTCTTACTGATAATTCCATTTCTTTTTGGGTTTTAAGATTTTTTTTTTTTGCTATCATGGATTTTTATCGTAGAGATCTGTGAGGATTGGGGAATGAATTTTCAGTTGTACAGATGCTAGCCTATGTCCTAAAGCGACCCATAGAAGCCTTTGGAAATTTATCAATTTCCTTTTGTCTATATTTTGTTACTTGTCTCAAAGTGGGCGATGGAATTTGTAATAAATTTTGGGAAGATAGATAAACAGTGTGGCAACAAAAGTTTCATGTCTCTTTTTCTTAATATATATTGTTTTTCTTCTTCATAACGTGTCGTTTGTGCTTTTTGTATCCATGGAGATACTCCTTGGAATTTTCATTTCAAGAGGAATTTATTGGAGAGAGAGTGTGTAGAGGTTACATCCCTTCTTGTTGTTGTTACTCCTGTCCATGTTTCTTCTCATTTGGATAGGATATCTCAGCATATTTATCCTCATGTTGTATCTCATCAAAATCTCTTACTGCTTATCTTGCTAATCCTTTAAACGACATTGTTTCCATTTTTTTTTTTTTTTTGAGAAGAAACTATATATTAAAACTAAAATAGGCTTTCAGATGAGAAATTTGAAAGCTGGATATTACAGAGAGTATAAGATATGATGCCAATTGTCTAACCAATCTCAAAAAGTGTACCCTTGACTGATTTTGGTGGAAGTGATCCATGTAGAAAACAAGATTTTGGATCTTTCCCAAACCCTAGTACTATCTTTACATGTATTACTAAAAATCCTACCATTTCTTTCTTCCCATATACTGAACCAAATAGCAAAAATGATGATTCGTCTGTAGGCATTTCTAGCTTGAACATCATAAAAAACTTGCTCTTCATATCCTAGAATCCACGGTTTGATTCCTTGGCATTTTTGTGTCCAAACCTTCCAAACCTCTATTGTGAATTTGCAGCTACCGAATAGGTGATTTGTAGTTTCTTTGTCACCCTTGCATAGGCAACAAATGGATGGTTTTAAAGAATAATTAGGCAAATTTTTTTTGTACTATGTCATCCACGTTCAATTTGTTAAGAAGAATGAGCCAAGCTAGAATTTTTGCTTTGGTAGGGCTCTTGTTTTCCACACAAGATTGGCATAGTGGAAGGGGTTTGAGGCTGTTCGGACGCTGTTTAATTAAATATAGAAGGATTGAACTGTGAATCTATTCTCTTCTCTTCCCCCCGCCCCCCTCCCCCCCATTCAATTTTGTTCGGATTTTCTGAAGGTTGAAACGGCTGCAGCAAGCTGAGAATTTTAGTACTTTCCTGCATTTGGTTTTCCCTAATGTTTCTGGTGATGTGGAGGTTTTAAGCCCAACTTGCTATTCCTTCTTTCCTTGATTGTTGAATGAAAGCTGATATGGGGGCTTCATGCTTATCAGATAAGCTGTAGAGGCCTGGGAACATATCTTTTATATTTTTGTTGGCACACCATCTATCCTTCCACAACCGGGCCTCCTCTCCCTTGTCCACAGTCCATCTAATATTTTTTTTTGAATTGTGGGTACAGGCTGGCTATGGCTTTTCATGGAGATTTGTTGTTGCTTCTTTGACTAACACCAGCCTCTCTGCCTCTAGCCAGATGTCTGTGAATGCTGTTAATTATTCTAGCCCATAATGTGTTCGGTTGTGTATAAAGTCTCCACAACCATTTTCCCATAAGCGCTTGATTTCTCTTTATGATGCTTCCAATGCCCAAGCCTCTTTGTTCCACATCCTTACAAACTTGTTCCCAATTCACCAAATGCTGGCCTTTCTCCTTTCCTTCATGTTTCCACAAGAACCACCTTAGATTTTGTTCAATTCTGTTAGCTGCCCCTTTGGGAATCTTGAAAATCAAAAGGAAATAAGTCAGGGTATCCTCCAAACTGCTTTTAGGAGAAGAAAACGCCCTCCCCTTGAAAGATAACTACATTTCCATCCCTCAACTCTTCTGTGGATTATGTTGATCACTAGGCTCTAGAAATCAAGTTTATTTGGGCTTCCTCCCAAGGGCAACCCCAGATAATTTAGAGGCCATTTACTTTAGAAACCTTCTTATGCTCGGCCACCCTTTCAAGGTCTCCTGTTTCCACATTTAGACCTACCGGCTTACTTTTTTCTGCATTTATTGATGGCCCTGATATAAAATAGAAAGCATTCAAAGCTTCTGCCCAGTGGTTCAAGCCAATACTGTCCTTCCCTACCTTTAGCTCGGTTATGCGTTGTCTCTCCTCGGCTCTTTCCATAATTTTGGTGAAGGTGTTAGCAACCAAAGTAAAGAGGAAAGGAGATAGAGGGTCCCCCTGTCTTAGGCCTTTCTGACCTCTAAACTTTTCCCTTGGCCGACCGTTGATGAATATGGAATAAGAGACTGAATTTAGACATCCCTGGATCCACCTCCTCCATTGCGTACCAAAGCCCTTGTCTTCCATCACATAATCCAAAAAACTCCATTTGATTGAGTTATACGCCTTTGCGAAGTCAATCTTGAGGAGGAGGCCTTGTTTCTTTCTCGCTCTATAATCTTCCACCACCTCATTAGCAATTAGGACCACATCCAGAATCTGTCTGTCTTTAATGAAGGCCATTTGGAGCTCACTGATCGTGGTTTGGAGGACATTCCTTAGTCTAATAGCTAGTGTCTTTGCTATTATTTTGTATATGCTCGTTGTAACGCTGATTGGCCGGTAATCTATGAGCTTAATCGAGTTGAACTTCTTGGCTATAAGGCATATATAAGTTTCATTGACTCTGCTATTAATCACAACATCTTGGTGAAACTCCTTTATGCAGTCATAGATGTCTTGTTTTATCGTGTCCCATTCCTTTTGGAAGAAAGTCATGGTGAACTCGTAAGGACCTAGGGCCTTGTCCCCATCACAACCGATGACAACCTGCTTGATTTTATCTTCCCCAAATGGCCTCTCGAGCCAACAACTATCTGCTTCCAAGATCCCGTGCCAGTTCAGACCCTCTATTCCCCATTGTTTGGAACTTGTTTCCTTAGCTTGATTCAAAATGGTGAATAATTGCTTCCTTTATATGATCAGCATCCTCTAGAATTTGACCTCGACCATCGTCCAGCCTATTGATTATGGCCCTTGCCTTCCTCGGGTGAGAATTCTGTGGAAGTATTTGGAATTCACATCTCCTTTCTTGGCCCATTTCAATTTGGCTCGCTGTCTAGCTCGTCTTTCCATTCTGCATTCTAACTGTTGTATTTGCTTGACTGTGTCGAGCCTTTTAACCGTTATATCAGGGTTATTGTTGCCTCTTTCCAAATCTAGATCCAACTGTTTGATAGTGTGGACCAACTGCTCTAGCTTCACCTGGTCTTGGGGATGTTTTTTGGTGTGCTCCATTCTTTTAGCTTGTTCTTCAAATGCTGGAGTTTCATCATACGTCAGTACCCAGCCCAACCCTTGGGATTGTTCGCTTCCCACTCCTTTTGGACCAACTCTTTAAACCCCGAATGCGTCGCCCATGCATTTTCAAATCTGAACGGAGTCGGGCCCCATGTTATTTCAGTTGTGTCCAAAAGTATGGGCCAGTGATCAAAAACAATTCTTTCTAGGCCCCAAGATCTTTGATGCAGGAACTTTTACCACAATGTAGTATTGCCCAAAAGACGGTCCAATTTACAGATAGTAGGGGGGTTTCTGCCATTGCTCCAAGTAAATTTGATATTCTCATTTCCGATCTTTTTAGGTGTAGATTTTGAATCCGGTCATCGAAGAGATGCATTTGGCTCGTGGTGTACTCCCTATACATCTTTTCAGAGTGGTTTCACATTATATGAAAGTCTCCACCAATACACCACACCCCCTTGGTGAGGGTTGATATAGCTGCTAACTCAATGAGAAAATCCTCCCTATCACTATTAGCGCAGGGACCGTAGACTACTGTGAACCACCATTCCTAATCTCCTGCTCCCTCAGTTTGACTGTGAGGGAATATTTGCCTTCTAGGATTTCCTTCATCACGAATTTTCGAGAATCCCACATATGATTATACCCCCTGTCGAACCTTCTGCCGGCAAATCAATCCAATCCACCAAGGATCGTTTCCACCATCCCACCACCGTTTGTCTGTCTATCATCCTCCTCTTTGTTTCTTGAAGGGTGATGGTGTCAGCCTTAGAGGCACGAATAGTCTTCCAAAGGCTTGAAGCTTTAAGGCGTTGCCCACGCCTCTAATATTTCAACTAAGGATCTTCATGATCGTTGAAAGAACCCGAGGGTACAAACTATGGGAGGATCAACAAACCTCTACCAATTGAGCGTCGATCGACATCAAGAATGTTCGAATGTGCTCTAGCTCCTTTTCTTGTATGTCGTCCATGTCCTCCAACTGCTGAACTTTGCATGGAAGGTGGGTTTCACTTCGCGGCTCTAATTGGATTGTACCCATTGCTGTTTGTGGCTCTGTGAGCTTTTGCTGGCTAGTTGTAGGATGGATCTTATCTGTCAGCTTCCTTGGCGTGGACGGAGGTGTGGGGGCGATGAAGGAGCGTGGTGTCTCGTTTGAAGTATCAGTGGGGATAGAAGCGGAGTGGGATGAGGGGATGTAGAAGTTTAGAGGATGAGGACATACTTGGTTATGTCGACCTGCCGCATGTTGTTGTGGATTCACTTCATCCTTTGAGTACTAAGTAGAGGCATCATTTCCTGAGAGAGGAGTTGGCGGTATCCCGTCGAGATTTGAGTCTAATGCGGTGCTAGATCCCCTTTCGTCCTTCGAGCTTGTCCTTGGTAGCTCCAACTGCGCTTCCCATCGAGCCAAGATTCCCATATAGTCTCAACGTTCTTGTCTTTTCTGTCTCTGGTACACTCGGAGTTCCTTTTGGTTGGTGTTCGTTTGCTTATTGTAGTTGGGCCCTGCCTTGTTCTTAGATTTGTCCAAGTCAGTATGTGGGCCTGTAACATCCTTATATGGTTGGGCTTCCTGTTCGTTTCCTCTACGGGCCCAGGAGCTATGTAATTGCGGTCCATCTAGAAATGTTCGGTACTGGACCTTTGCATCCAATTTGGTTTGGGTTGGGTTGGGGTACCCCATAATCTGCTTGCCCTTTTGGGCGCCTGTATGTGGCCCGTGATTGGTGGATCCTTCCGTCATCTGATTTTGTCGTGGGCCTCTAGTTTCTAGGCCTTTGTTTGAAGTCTGTTGAGTGTTGATCACATCCTTAGATCTGTTGGTCCATTCTCTTTCTCGATGTGGCATCACACGTGGCGTTATTGCGTTTTTCCACTGTGCTCGCCTCTCCTTCCTTGCCACCTGTCAGAGCTCATCATCATGAGTCGCATGACATCTGGGAACCGTGCCTTGCACCTTTGGTTCCATAGCTCGTCCATTATGAGTGTCACCTACCTCGTTACCGTCACCGTTACCATCCTCGCTATTGAGAATTTGAATTTCGTCGCTGCTCTGGTCGTCGGATTGATAGTGACCGGCGAACATGCCCTCTGGGAGTCTGTTCGCTATGAACTGGTCAATAATCTGCGACCTGAGTTTCGCTATCTCCAATCCCTAGTTTCTCTCTATCTCCACCAATTGGAACTCTTGGACCCCCTCATCATCGTAAATTTCAAATTCTTTTAGTAGAAAGCGTAGACATGTCCCTTTAGTCTAATGATCGCCATTTCCATGATCGACCTAGTCAAGCTAGCTTCGACTATATCAAGGAGCCCCCCACATGCCTCCTCAATCTTACCTAGGGTGTAGATGTTCCAGTGCTTTGGGTCAATTCCTTCGATTCCCATCTAGTTGTTCTAGCAAGCCACTTCACCACCGTAGTTTGCCGTTTCCTCGTTTCATTCTTCTATGTAGAAGCCCCCTAAATAGGCTTGATACATCTCGGCTCGTAAGATATCCATATCCATTGGGTCGTTACATATTTGCGGATGTGTATCTCCTTCTTGAGCATGTGCCTTAGGGATCTTTCGATTGTTGCCCAGGACGTTTTGTCTGAAGTTCTCATGATTGAGAACCAAGAGTTGCGTCTGGGTCCTTGTTCATTTCTTTCCCTTCTTTGGCGAGTTGTCGATGCCTGGTTGTTGGTTCAGATACAGTGATTTTGTGTCCGTTCTTCCTCCTGAACTGCCTGTCGCTGGGTACTCGCTCCAGTGTTGTCCCTTCCTCTTGTATTTTCCTCCCTTTGTCTGTATGTCGCCGGTAGTTTGTTGTTCGTATACGCAGGTGTCTCTTGTACCACCCTATCCAACGCTTTCCATAGTTGTCTCCATGCTTTCGTAGTGCGTTCCTCTGGATTTATCACACTTTGCTGTTGGCCATTCACTAATTTCGTGAGCTTCAGAAATTGACCGTTATTGTTCATGATTACCTCCATTATAGTTGTATGTCCTCTATTTCGGAAGACCCCGATCGTGCCCCTTCTCCCTATGTCTCTTTCGATTAGCTTTCCTAGCTGGTTGTGTAACCAGGTAGCCGTATCTCTGCTTATCGCAATGCTGTACATCTGGTTCTTCGTCACCTCCTGGATGAGAATCTCTTCTCCTTCTTTTGTGTAGCAGATCGAGGAGTGTTTGGATCGCGTTTGAAAGGATAGATATTCTCGTTCCCCGTGTACTGTAGTTTGAACCTTGGAGTTAATGCTTTGATTGGCCTTCACCCCTTCATTTCATTGTCGATAATTTCTTCTACTGTTCACTTGCAGCTGCCGATTGTCCAGGGCTTTGTCCTGCTGTTTCTTTTGTCTTTTTCTTACCACTATTATCCATCCCTGGTCATCCTCTTCGTGCTTATCCCCTTGTAACACCTGTCTCCAGGATCTCCTCGCTTCCACGTGTTGATCAGGGACTTTGCGATCGATGGAATGTGTGTTATTGTCGTGTTTCCATTTAAGGTACTGTGTATTTACTTCTCCGTTCCGTTGTCGCATTGTCTTCACCTTTTACTTCTCTAGTCTTTTCGTTTGCTTTTCCTTTCTTCCTTGTCGTAGTCTTGTTTGCTCCGCTCCGTAGTCCCGTTTTCGCCATGTTCCATACTCATCGTGTATTCTTTTCGTTCTCTTCGTTCTCGCCATACAGTTGCAAGTTCACGAGACGTCACAAATTTTACTAGATAGCAGCGTGACTTCATTTTTTGTTTCCATCTTTTTCACTTACAAAATTTATTTGGTTGGCTCATCTTAGATCGAAAGCTAAATTTTTAGGATGGACCATTGCCCATGGTAAGCTGAATTGTGCAGATGTCTTGCAACGACGGTTTAGATGTTGGGCCATGTCACCCAACTAGTGTATTTTCATGAAGGATTGTGACTCATGTAATAATTTGTTTTTGGAATGTGAATTCTCGAAAAAGGTTCGATAGAAGTGGGTTGATGTGTTAAAGTGGATGGTTTATCCTTAATTTCTTTGTTATGGTCTTTCCCTCAATCTACAGTTTGTTCGACAAAGCTTCGGGATTATTGGTGAGTGGTTTTTTCTATGGTTTGGGGTGTATGGTTGGAGTGTAATAATAGAATTTTTGATGATAAGGTGGTGTCTTTTGAAGATGTTTTTGACAAATGGTTTTATCTTGCATATCTTTGGATAAGTTCTTGACAATTGTCTAAAGGTTATTTTTTGGGTGATTGTGTAGCGTGTGAGGGCTGGTTCTTTTTTTGTTTAGGGTTGCACTTGATGTATATAGTGATTCTACTGAATTAATATAATTTTCTTTTATTTCTTGTAAAGAAAAAAGAGGAATAAAACCTTTTTTGATCTTGGCTTGACCCGAGAACATGTTACATGCGCTTTTGAGACCTTTTATGTGCTCTTGGGGAGACAATTTACTAAGATGATAAAAAACATGATTGATGTAAATCTTGGATTGTGGTGAAAGCTCTGTTGCTAGCATGGCCTGAAAATTAGGTGAATTTTTGTCGAAGTTATCCCAATTATTTTGATATTTTAGCCAATTGAACTGGAGTTCAAAGGTAATCTAAATCGTTGAGAAATTCAAAAATTTGGTGAAGTTTGTTAAAAATCGTCAACTTAAGTGAAGTTTGTTAAAAATCGTCAACTTAAGTGAAGTTTAAAAACAAAATGGAAGTTTGAACTTGATTATACAAAAACCAACAAAAAATATATATAAACAAAATAAAAAAAAAGCAATTCATGCTTGCCAAATTATAAATTGACCATTTATCCAACAATGCAAGTAGAGAATAAAGATTGAGAGAGATTCGTGAGAATAATTTAGAGTTTGCTAAACATAAAGTTTAATCATTACAAAGTGTTTTATTTTAATATATATGTTAATATGCAATTATGTGTTAATTTGTTTTAGAAACAAAAACTATTGTATTAATAATAAAAGTAGTACATAGGACTGCCAGATGAGGTAATTGGGTAAAGATTACATGTTATAAAGAGTGGAGAATGTCTCCCTCGTTATAAAGCCAATCCCTAAAATTGTAACCCTTCTCTAATTTGGTAGTAGAAATCCAAGTAGCGAACAAAATGTTGGATGTCTCTTATGATATTCGTTCTGCTTTAACTTTTTCCAAAAGTACTCTGGCATTTTTTTTCTTCTCATATACTATACCAAACTCTAGCAGAATGATCTTTTACTATTGTTGTTTCTTTGATGCTGAGACAGTAGCCAAAACTTGGAAGAAACTATCCACTGAAGGAAGAATTATACTCTTGTGTTTTTGTGTCCATTGTCTTCATATGTGCCCCACCACCCTACACTCCACGAACACATGGTGCGTGGTTTCCAAACTATGCTTGCACAAGAAACATATTGATGGGTTTAGAGTATGGGTGGGGAATCTTTTTTGAAGATTTTTTGTAGTATTTAACTTGTTTTAGCTACTTAGCCAAGCTAGAATTTTAGCTTTCATTGAGGCTTTTGTCTCCAAATAAAATTTGCTGGAAAGACCGAGTGATTTATATTTTTTGTTGTTAGCTTTTCTATGAATGGTTTGACTGAGAGCCGTTTGCTTGTCTCTCCACTCCACACGGGTCGATCCTCTTTAATTGCAGCTTTTAAGTGAAACTTGTGTAAGGTATTCAACAGCTCACTTAATTAATCCATGTGACCATTTCCTACATTCCTGTATAAGTAAAGATTCCATCCCCAGTGAAGTCTATCTTCCACGTTGCTGCATGTCTTAAAATCAGATAGTGGAGCGTTGTGCTTGCGGAATATTCTGTATACATTAGGGAATAAGTCTTTTAGCCTCGCCGTTCCGTACCAAGTATCTTCCCAGAAATCCACATTGTCATCCTTTCCCACTTTCCAAGGTGTTTGGGGTTGGAACCTAGCATATATGTTGTAAATGTCCTTCTAAGGGGATCTATAGCTACTTTTCCTATTCAGTCCAGCCTCCCTCTTATGAGCCTTTGAAGGCAAGATATATGCAACATGTGAGTGACTATCTCAAAAAAAAAGAATGTGTTGTAGCCTGAAGGAGAGAAAATGGAGAAAATAAAGAGAAGAGGAAAAAAAAGCAAAGAGCCTATGAGGAGATGTGTTGAGAGAAGAACGGAAATGAAAGTCACCTATTGTAATTGATAGATAAGATCTAATATACTTGTGCTTGTAACAACTAACAAGCCAACGATGAATCAAGCGAGCTAGGGTCTATGTTTGCAAGACCACTAGGGTTTGTGAATAAGTTTCTGTTTCTTTTTTTTTTTTTTTAATAAAAATTTTAAGTTAGCATGTGCTATGTGCATTAAACATAGTTTATGTAAAAATACACGTTCGGAAACATTTTATGTATACTTTTACATGTAAAATATATATTTTTTATATCATTTTTAATAGAAATTGTGCATACTTTAGCATTGCATAGCATGTTTTGGAACTTTTTTAAGTTGAGAAATTTCAAGAGAAATTCTTTTGAATTTCTCGAACTCTTCGAATTAATTCTAATTTTTAAATGTTGAAGTTAGGAGGGAAGTCGAACTTTCGTTGCTTGGCTGAGGCTCGTTTATTAGGTTTTCAAAATCTCTTATGGTTTGGGTTTGGTTATTTCATCTGAGCTTCTCTACTTGATTTTTTACTGCATTGTTATTAGACATTCTAATATCTATATTCTAAAAAATATTTAATTGCCCTACCACGCCAAAATTTTGTTTGAGAATAGACCTATTTTTATGTATGATCAATATCTATTTGGTTAATACACTATTGTCAAAATGAATATTGAGAAAACATAAAAGAAATGAAATGTTGCCTGCTATGCACCATGGAGCCTCAAATACGATTGAGAGTCTCACCAGTTATCCTAGAAAGCTTGCCTTTCATTATGAAGTTATTAGAGCATGGTACAAGAACTCTAGTAAGTCACCATTCATCATCATCTTTCGTCTTGATCTTAATTGAAGCTGAGAATGAACCAATAAAAATTTTCCTCTCCCATTATTGTTTGTGTCCCATATGATGACTAAGCCTCCCACTATCCTCATTGCAGGAACTATTGTCCAGTTGATGGAACTAGCCCTCCAAACCTCCCTTATGGACTGTTAATGATCTCTATTCATTCTGTTTTTTTAAGTGTTACTATATTGGGTTTATAGTGATTCAAAATGCATTTTATGTCCGCTTTTTTCCTTCGGTGGCCAAAGCCTCCTATATTTCATGAAAGGATTTTCATTTTATCACCTTAGCCCTTTGAGTCTACTTCGTCACTATATCAGTTCTATCATGTTGTTCCTTATGAACGACCTTATGTCCACTTGTTTGAGGAAGTTCTCCACTTCCCTTATCTTCTGGTTTAACACTTAGGATGGAAGATATTCCTTTGCTTTTGATGATATTGCTGACAAAGTTCTCTGTGTTCGTTCTTCCAGTGTGCTCCTTGGTCCCCATTGATGGTGTATGTGTTTTGTTTGCACCTGTCATAGTAATCGTACATTTATATGTACCTTTTGTAGGTTTATCTTCAGTTCCTCCTTGTTTCTAGTTCCATGAAAGCTGGCAGGAAAATGGATTGTTGTGCTACAACCTTCATCATCACCATTTCCATTGATCTTCTGTTTATTGTCGTTGTGCCAATGTTCAGCAAACCTTTACACAAGTTTGTGATTCTTCCTAATTGTTTCTATTCACCATCCTGTAGGTGTGATACCTTCAACACCAATCCAACTATTTTTACATGCTATCTTTGTATTTTTCCAATGTTCCTTTTCCAGCCGTCTTTCAAGAATCATGTCATTTGGCCTTTTTCCTATGTTATTTCTTTATTATTCTGCACACCTCCTGAGATGTTTGATCGACCAGCAATGCTCTTGCCACATCTAGGATTTGTAGCCTTACCGATTTTTGTAATTTTGCATCTAGATGTTGTGTGATATTCTCGACACCATGATCACTAGAGTGTTCGTCTTGTTGTTCTCTTTTCAACCTTTTTAGGAGCTCGAAATTGTCTGCATACTCCGACTGTGGATTGGAGCAACTCTCTTGGAAAATGATGTTCTTGATACTGTCTTGCGTCTTGCTACAACTATTTGGAGCTCCTTTTGGGATGAAGATAGTAGAAATTGCTCCTGTTTATAGTTTTATTATCCTCATGAAGGAGCCTCGTCTATTGGAAAACAATTTCCAATATCATCTTATACTCATGCCTTCTTCTCTTGGCCTTGAAAGATCTGTCCTTCGGCGCGACCATGACATTAGTTATTATACCCATGATCCATTCCACTCCTTTGAGATCCATGATCATTGCAAAAGTTCTTGCACGAGTTACCACTTCTATTAGGATTTTGTTGCCATCCTTGGAGAGATAAATGCTGGACCATTTGAAACGTGTTTTTGAATGTTTGGATTGTCCACTGAGCAGATAAACCCCAACTGATTTTTGCTCGGGACTCTTTCCCTTTCGAGCTCCTTTCTCTTCTCAACAAGTTACACTCATCCCTATCTTGATCATCGTTGGTTGTCATTCTTTTGCTTAGATTGTAGTATATCCTCTAACCTTCGTCAATGTCTTTCCGCCTTTTTCTTGTCACCTTTGTTCATGCTTCTTCTAATGCCTTAGGTTTGTTGGTTTTGGTCTCTGATTTTCCAATAAGAGATTGCTTTTGTGTCGCAAACTTGATGTTCGCATCTGTCTTCTAGTAGTAGGAGTGTGTTGTTTTAGCAGTTGAACCCGTGTCATTTCTAACTGGCTCATCTGGTTATCAAGCTTTTGTGTCTTTTGTCATCATCGGTTTTCCTGAAGTGCTATCATCAGTTTTCTTCAAGTGTGCTGTGTTATCATCGCCATTAAAGCATCTGTTAGTGTTCTTGGGTATATTCCTATGCCATTTGCCCACCTTTGAATGCCTCTGCCGAATCTCTGTTGTCTAGTCTTCATCCATTTTGCAAAATATTTTTTTACTTAGTGTTTTTTAAACAAATTTTATTATTGATTTCTTTCAATATCCTCTTTGGAATTGGAGGAAGTTGAAACTCATATATTTGTGCGCTAAATTTAAATTTGTGAAAGTTAAAGTTGGAGTCTAAAGAGTTTAAGTTGTGTGGACGCTACCCATTGTACTGTGATGTTTTTAGGGTTGTCAATTGGCTGAGTTGTAGACCATGTGTAACCTGTTGAGGCTTGGACATTGGAAGTCTTCACGTTTATAGGCATGATTTTTTTTTTCCAAAATATTTGAAAGTATTATATCCTTATTTAGGCTAGTTTTGGACAACTTTGTGTCATGTAGGCACCAACTTGTTAAAGACTTGCTTCTTCTATTTTCTGTTGGAACTTAATCATGGCAGTAGGGTGAAAAAAAAAAAAAAAAAACTAATGCATGCCTTACCTTAGATGGGCAACATGCAAATTTACCTAAACGAATTATTGGTGTCGAAAAATAAAAAACAGAAAAAAAAAGAAAAAAAACATATTGCATGCCACCTCTTAGATAGGCAACGTGCAAAAGCTTACCTAAAATGAGAGGTTCAAGCATTTACAAAAACAAAAATAAAAATATAAAACATCATGTGGCATGCAAAAGTTTACCCCCAACAAAAATCTCTAAGTGATTAAAAGAAACATATTGCGAATATATGCAAAAATCTGCAAAAGAAGACTAAGTATTGGTAAGATAAAAAACAACTATTGGAGTTAAAAAAGCATATTGTGGGCCATTTGTTGACACTTTTTTTTTTTCATCTTACCACTTCTAGGGCATCCTAATTTGTCTCCCTAAATTATCTACGACACTTGTGCCCAACATTGGGCTTCTCATATATGTTTGATTTCTCCACCAAATTTAACTAGTAAATAAAACTTATATTTCTAACTTAAGGTTCTGATGGCCATTGCTGGCTTTTCATTGGAGTTTTTAATCATGTGTAGGGTATGACCATCTAAGATTGCTGGGAACCGGAGAGATGTTGGAAGTGATTGGATAAAAAAATTTTGGAGGATAGTTTGCGGGGGCCTTCAATAGCTTAATAAGTTGGAAATAAATGTTTTACGTGGTTTTAAAATTTGATGGTAGGTGGAAAATTCACCAAAATTTTGATATTGGGTATGATTGCCTAAAATAGCTAGGGAGTAGGGTACACAATCGTAATGCCTTTGTGATAGTTAAATTAAAAAAAAAATTGACAAATAGGCAATGGCTTTTTTCTAAATTGTACTTGTTTTATTTCTTACTTTCCCAATATGTACACTTTTTATAATTGTTTTTTTTTTTAATATTTTTAAATAATTTTGGAAAAAATAAATTATTATGCTTTTCCTTGGTAAATGCTTATATATTCTTCAAAAACACTTACATTTCGTTTTGGTAAATTTTTGCGGGCATCTTTTTAAGGGGCTGCGAACTTTATGTTTTAATTTCGTTAATACTTCGTTCAAGTCAATTTTTGCATGTTGTCAATCGAAAGGGTGGCATGCATTGTTTTTTGATTGTGCGACAGTGATAGGTTTTCAAAAGAAAAAGAAAAAGGAAAAAGAATAGGCAAGTCTTGGACAAGTTGTTGCTAAGTAGTCAAAACTTGCCTAAATTAGGGTTTAAAATTTTTTTTACTGCCAAGGTGTGGATGTGAAAAAACTTCATGCTTACAACTGTCAGAAAGCCTTTTTGTTGAGAAATATATCATCTAAAATAGAGGGCCCTTGAATATTTCACAATGAATTCCATGACATCAAAACTTTGTTTACTTCAACTATGTATGCCTTATTATTCTAAGATCATTATTGCTTACATATCTCCCCTTTCTTGTCTTTTTATTTGGGTGAATAAATTCTATGATATGTTTTTATTTGCACTTAACATTTCCTCTTTTTTATTTTTTTATTTTTATATATATTGGTATTAAAATCATTGCCCCTTATCATGTTATGTTGATGATGAATGCCCTTATGGTTTTGATTTTGAGCTACTCTTTTTCTCCCTTTGTCTTTCGTATTCCCGTCGCTTCCATCCATTTGATTGTGAATGTTTAGTCATTCCAATGGATTTTTATAATTGCTAAAACAGAATGAGATGAAGTCACAACCACACCCAGAAAGACCTGACCGCCTTCGAGCAATTGTTGCTAGCCTTGCTAATGCTGGTATGTACTTTAGTCTATATCAGTTGTTCAATACGTAAGATCTCTGAAAAAGGTTCAAGACAACCAAAATTGTTATCTATTATCAATTGCTTTCTTTCAGTTCGGTACTTCCATCTGAATAATTCTTTCTTTCGTTTTCTTCCCTTTTATTTTATTTGAAAGTTACATGCCTTGGCACTTGTAGGTATTTTTCCTGGAAGATGCATTCCAATTCCTGCTAGAGAAATTACTCAGGAAGAGCTTGTTATGGTAAGCTGCCACAAATTTGGTTTTAAAAGCATAATGTAGTTTGGTCATGTTAATTGCCTCTGATCTTCATCTGCTACCTTGATTGCACTTCGCCTATTTGAAAAACAAATTGTGGTTTAGTAATGTAGTTTGGTTACGTAAATGGCCTCTGATCTTAATCTGCTACCTTGATTGCACTTTGCATTTTTTAAAAACAAATCCTGGCTTAATAGCAATCCTCGAGGGATAACATGTCCCAAGTTCGGCTTGACACTGATACTAGAATAGAGTTTCAACATTTGAGTCAATTCCCCAATACTATAATCGTTGACTCTTTACAGCTACTGACCCAATACCCAAACTAAAATATAGAACACAAAATCGTGTATTATAATTTATTTAAATAAATGAATTATTGTGTTGAAAATTTTATGAACCTGTATTCACATCATTCCCATTTATTGTGGTATCACTTTAGGCAAGGGCCTCTATGTAAAGAAATAAATGTTAGGGTAATTAGTGTATGAAAGGAGTTGTTTTCTTTTGAAATATTTTAGGTGGACATGTCTTAGATCAAAGGAGAGCCTTGGTGCTATAAGAATTGTCACTACATGAATAGAAGGCGGTCATGGGCAAAACATTGTGATGCAGGGTTAGGTTGTGCATTATAAACTCAAAGTGTCCTTGAATGCTTCCCAACTCCTATAGCTGGGAGGTTTGGAGGTTTGCCATCAGGCTACCCTTTGCTTGTCTTGGATCATTTCGAGAGGAATAATGTTAGGTTTAAAGCTCCTTTTTTAATTTTTTTTTTCTTTTTTTTCTTTCTTTCCTTTTTATTTTTTTATTTTTTTAATTTTGTTTTTCCTGCATTTCTTTATTTTAGTTTGTTTAGATCTTTATACTTTGATTTTGTGAGTATATACAACTGTTGTCTATTATATTTTACCAAATATTTCTTATTCATAAAAGACACTTTGAAGCCTCTTTTTGGATATGTATTGAATGTGCTATCTCTTGTATTTCTTGCTTTTTAGGTCCACTCTCTTGAGCATGTTGAAGCTGTTGAATTGACGAGCTGTATGCTATCTAGGTGTGGACTTTATTTATTTCTTGTCTATCAACTTTATGGATTTAAAACAATTTCTTTTGATCATTGCTTGGAGAATGCGTTTTTCAATTAGGATCTGGCTGAGTGGCTGTTAGTTGTTTGTGAGTTTGAATTGATACAAGTACTAAATGAAAAGTATTTTGTTGTTTCTATTTCTTAGGTGCTTTTGTGGAACTGAAGTTGTGTAATATTGATGTATTTGGATTAGGCTTTATCTTATGACCACCATTTTATTTTGTGACTTGTAAATCACGAATAAGCCCAAAGCTCTTATGTCTTCACGGTTGCCATGGATGAATTGGGAAAGCATACACAAAAGATGAACCATGTCTATGTTAGTTGTTGATGATCTTGTGCCTTTTATTAAGTATAAAATATGTAAAACAATAGAAAGAGTGCTAAGGCCAAAATTATCAGATAAAGCTTTCCAAAATATAATTCCATCCCATCAAACAATCTCTCAGGGGAAACCCCTTTGAGAGTTCACAAGCTCTCACCAGTGTTGTCAAGTTGTTGCCTAGACTAGACGCCTAGCCTGCTACTCCAGGGAGGTAGTTGCAATTTATTTTATTTAGGAGGGGCTTGTAAAAATTTTTATTTTAAATTGTAAGTTAATAAAAAATAAATAATATACTAAAATTAGTAATATATCATTTTATTTTAAGGACCTTTAAATAATTATTTTATGGTTGGCCTAAGCCCCATCTCGCCTTACAGAGGCTTATTGCCCTAGTTTCGTCTTTCCGCCTTAACAACACTGCTCTAACCCAAAGTTTATGCCACAAATTGGCTTTAGTTATTGGAAGTTGGAGAGTAAAATGCAAAAAACATGATAGTGGAAAATGGACATATTGCGATGGACTTGGGGTGTGGTATTTCTTGAAGAGATGGTTAATGAGTATGGGAAATTCTTTCGTATTCTAAAGATTGAGGATGGTAAATCATGACTCGCAAATGCTCATTATTATACTGAATGATGGTCATGGAGGGGTGTGGACTTTCTTTTGAAGAGGTTGTTGATAGGCTTGGCAAGTAAGTGGACATTCTGTGATGGATTGAGGGTGGTAGTTCTTGAAAAGATGGCTAATGAGCATGAAAAGGTCTTCTATATTCTAAAGGTTAAGGAGGGTAAATCATGAGCACTCGTTATACTTTATGATGAGCATGGAAGGGGGTGGACTTTCTTTGGAAGAGGTCTCCAACAAGCTTTGGATGCTGAATGAAAGGATCCTATTGTGGAGTTAACTCCCTACAAGACGACAGGAGAAGAACCATAGGCTGGATGAACACTAAAGCTAGATAAGTAGACATTTGGGGCAATCAACAAAACATTGAAAAATGTTGACTTTGGCATGAACGCAATTACCATGCAAAATGTGATAGATGCAAACAAAGCTATCAAAAGCCTTAGTGTGATGAATTTTCTGCCTGTTGTGGCTAGCAGGCAGGCAAATTTGTGGTGTATAGGACAAACATTCTTCGTGCATGAGGTTTCTTTGAACATATTAGAGGTGAGAAAATGGGCAAATGTGCTTCAATGGCATGAGTCTCGTGTGTGATGTTTCAATGAATGGGTCTTGATGGAGTTCCATTGGACTATTATTGGAGCCATGAGTTTTTCAACAAGATTGACAAACATTTTGGAGGTATGTTAGAAATCATGAGGATACAACACAAAGTGTGTTGAGGGTATTTAATAGGGAGGAATCAATGCCCAGCAAAAGCAATGGTTGGAGAGACCCTTTGAGTTAGAAGAAATAAAAAAGGTTGTGAAGGAAAGTGATTGGGAGAAGGCCCCAAGTCCGGATGGTTTCACCGTGCTTTTCTATTGGAAATACTAGGATGTTGTTAAGGATAAGCTAATGATGGTGGTGTAAGAACTCCATAATAATGGAATAAAAAATAGAAGGAAAAATGAAGCATATTTTTGTCTTATTATAGACCAATCAGTTTGGTTATAAGCCTCTGCAAGATTATAGGACAAACAATGGCAAATAGATTGGAGGACTTTAGACTAGTCAGTTTACCAGGTTGTAGCTTGTACACAGATGCCATTCATTAAGGGTAGACAAGTCATAGATGTTGTATTGGTGGTTATGGGAACAGAAAAAAAAAGGTTTTGTTCTAAAGGTAGACTTTGCTAAGGCGTAGGATTCAATTGAATGGAACTACTTAGACTTTTATGAGGAAAAAGAGGTTTGGGAATAAATGGTGCAGGTGGATAGGAGGATGTGTATTTTTAGTTGATTACTCAGTTTTGATAAATGGAAAATTTACGGGGAAGTTCAATGGTAAAAGGGGCTTAAGACAAGGGAATCCATTATCCCCCTTTGTATATACCTTGGTGGCAGTCTCTATATATGGGCTGATGATAAAATTAATAGAAAGAAGGTTAATTGAGGGATTTAAAGTGGGTAAAGAGCAGGTGCAGATTTCCCATCTTTAATATGTGGAGGACTCCATATTCTTTAAGGAGAAGGAAAGGAAAATTGGGAGAACACAATGGAAGTGATAAAGGTGTTTTGTTCAAAGAATGAAAATTCGACTTCGCCCCAAACTCCGACCTTTAAAAATTAGAATTAATTCGAAAAGTTCGAGAAATTCAAAAGAATTTTTGTAAAAATTTACCAAGTTAGACAAATTCAAAAAAATACTATGTAAGTACTAAAATGTGGACAATTTTTATTAAAAATACCAAAAACAAACATAATAAATATATTTTACATATAAAAGTATGGTAGTAATGGTTTTGAACATGTATTTTAACAGTAGCAATGTTTTACGCACATCGCATGTGTTAACTTAAAACTGTTAGAGAAAAGAAAGAAACGAAAAAAATTTATTGTCAAACCCTAATGGTCTTGCAAACATAAACCTTGGTTTTCCTTTCTCTTTCGTTTCTCAACGTCTCTTCTCTTAGGCTTTTAGCTTATTTTTCTCTTATTACTCTTCTCTCTATCGTCTCTTCTTTCAAGTTATAGTTTGTTCTTCCTTCTCTTTGTACACCACATAAATTCTTTCATTAAAATGCTCTTTTTCACAGCTTTTATACAATTTTTATCTACAAAAATCTTCAAAACTTCAATTTTAAGTGAACTTCACTGATTTTTCGAAGATTTCAACAAAATTTTGTAATTTTATAATTACAGGCGAACTTCGTTTCGATTGTCCAAATTACCTAATTAATTCGGCTAATTTCGACAAACTTCATCTAATTTTTATACCATGGTTTTGTTGACTATCAATGCTGTAGGTGAATATTTTTTTATATATATTTTTTTGAAATAGAAACTTATATTAATAAAATAAAAATTACAATAGCCGGATGAGATATCCGGGCTTACAAACCAGTACAAATTTCAAAAGTTTGCAAAATATTCCGACCATTTCCTACCCATTCACCATATGAGTATCCTAGACCTAATTTTGTACAATGAATCCAAGTAGCAAAAAGGTTGTTCGCCCGCTCCCACACCATCCTTTCTGATCTAGTCTTGTTAGAAAAAAGTCTTTGGTTCCTTTCCTCCCAAAGTGTATACCAAACTGCCGCTAGAATGACCTTCCTGTAGGGTTTTAAGACTGACGTAATGTTGTTTCCTGTAGGTGAATATGAATAAAAGCCTTCTGTTTGGTGTTAACTGCCTAGATTAGGAAATTGAATAAGTGGCTAGGTAGATAGTTGTGGTCAAAGGAAGTTGACCTATGAACAATCTAGGTATCCCTTTGGTCTATGGTTGTGGCTAGGTGGAAGAGTAACCAGTTATTCAGAAGATAGGAAGGAGAGCAGATGAGTGGAAAAAAAACTTTTTTATCTAGTGGGGAGATTACTATTACTGAAATCTGTTTTAGAAGCACTACCAGCCTAGTTCATGTCTGTATCCAAGATTCCTATGTTAGTAGTAGGGGAAATTGAAAAGATCATGAGGGAAATTCCTTTGGAAAAGTAAAGATTACAAGAAATCTCTCTTTGGTGGCTTGGAAGCAGATGGTGTAGGATGTGGAATGTTGAGGGCTAGGGGTGGGCAATCTGCTGCTAAGGAATAAGACTATGACTACTAAATGGCTTTGAAGGGTGTAGGAAGATCTGGAAGCATTGTGGGTTCAGATGATTAAGAGTATCCATGGAGAATGGATCAGTGGGGAACAACAACCCAAAGAAGTAAGTTGACATATAGAGCCCCTTCGAAATTTATAGGCTCCCTGAAAACCACTTTCCTACAACACATAAGATGGAAAATTTGAAATGAGAAGAGATAAAACTACTAAATGGCTTTGAAGGGTGTAGGATGTGGAACGTTGAGGGCTAGGGTTGGGCAATCTGCTGCTAAGGAATAAGACTATGACTGCTAAATGGCTTTGAAGGGTGTAGGAAGATCTGGAAGCATTGTGGGTTCAGATGATTAAGAGTATCCATGGAGAAATAGATCAGTGGGGAACAACAGCCCAAAGAAGTAAGTAGAGCCCCTTCGAAATTTATAGGCTCCCTGAAAACTACTTTCCTACAACAGATAAGATGGAAAATTTGAAATGATAAGAGATAAAATTTTGGGAAGATAAATGATGCAGAAATTCCATGTTTCAAGAGCCGTTTCCAAGACTTCATAGGATTTCTCAGCTGCCAGGGGCAACTCTTAGGGAGATTTGCACAAACCAAAGTGTGCAGGAAGGAGGCAGGTACACATGGAACTTTCACTTCATTAGGAATTTCACAAAAGTAGAAGTTGAGGAAGTGGAAAATTTGGTGCAGATGTTGCAGCAGGTTCATATGCGTGACCAAGAAGATAGAAGGACAGGAGACTTCTCAAGGACCTTCTCTGTTGAATCATATGTCTTCTTTCTCCTACCCCAGTAGAACATTCCTAAACTCTAGCATCATAATTTTATGTGGAAAGCCAAAGTTCCAATGAAAGTAATGATGCTAGGGTGGCTTATAAGGCTAGGGAAGCTAAGCCCTATAAACAAAATCCAGAAAAGATTCCCTTACTTGTACTTGCCTTTGTGTTGTGTGGTATCCTCATGAATGTTTGGAACTTAAGTTGTGTTGTATCCTCAGGAACTCCAACTTAAGATTCCCCATGTGGAGGCCTGTGGGGCATCAATGCATCCGTATAGGGGTGACAAATACGGAATGCTGTACTGGTTGCAGATGAGGCGGTGTAAGATTATTGAGTTAGTGGATTAGAAGGGATAGTGTTTAAGGTTGATTTGGCCAAGGCATATGACACAATGGATTAGGCATTTGTGGCCTAGTTGTTAAAGAAAGGGATTATGGGATGTTTGGATTAGGTGGATGATAGGGTTTATTAGCTTGTTATGATATTCATTTGGACAATTTGGATTGGTAAGGGCTCATATATCTTTATCCTGCCTGTTCATGGTCTCATCTCTTCATGAAACACTTGTTTAAGGTTTTTGGACCGGCTTCTGATGGGTTACATAGTTTCCTGAGTGCCTAGAATCTTCACTTGAACAGAGCTTTGCAGAACTATGTCATAAAGTTACGACTTACAACCATTATTGAATGTCTTGAGCAGTGTAGAACAGCTAAGGATAATGATTGACTGGTGTGGATTGGTGATAGCAACGACAAATTTTCCACAAAATCTTTCTTTTCTTGTGTTATTTTTTCAGAAAACTAAGTTGAGAGGCATTGATGTGATTTGTAAGGTGAAAACTTTTCCTAATCTTCCATTTTTTGTTGATAGTTCTCATAAGGGATACTAATATCTTAGAGCCTACATACTTTTTAATCTTTCCTTCTTGTTCAGGTGTTCTTTTAGACACGTGAAGAGTTCCTTTCAGTTGACATATTATTAACTTTTATGAAATGCATTGTTGTTTCATATTTTTTATTACCAAAACATGCACTAAATTCTTCAAGTGGTATTGATATGATGAAAATGTTGAATTTTTTTGATTCTATATTGAACTTTGGTATTAGACGAACCTTAATGATGCTTACCTGTGATTGTTGGGCTTTAATCTGCAGCTATTTCACACCAGATACTTATGCTAATGAGCATTCTGCATGTGCTGCAAGGATTGCAGCTGGATTATGTGCTGATCTTTCCAAGACAATCATGTCTGGACAAGCCAAAAATGGTTTTGCACTGGTAGGGATAATCCAAAATTTCTCACCTTCTTTGTTGGTACTTGCTGCTGAGGCAACTGTTTTATCATAAATTTATTAAGTAAATTTTGCCATGTGTTTTGACTTATTCATGGTTTAGGTAAGACCTCCTGGGCATCATGCTGGTATACGACAAGCTATGGGCTTCTGCCTCCACAATAATGCAGCAGTAGCAGCGTTAGTAGCTCAATCTGCAAATGCCAAGAAAGTTCTAATTGTTGACTGGGTATCCAATTAATATCATGTTGCAATCTTCCATTTAATTTTTAATATGTCATTGTTTTAACTTGCTTTTAATGTAGTAGTATGACATGTTGAATGCTTTGAGGTTCTAACCTGGAATGTTTCGGTATTTTGGTGTTAGGATGTGCACCACGGTAATGGTACACAAGAAATATTTGAAGGAAGCAAGTCGGTAAGCTTTCATATTAAAGCAAAGTGAATGAGTCATTGTATATGCCTATTGGGAATGCTGTCATGCTGTGAATTGTTGCAAGAACTACTTAGGTTCTTTTGATTAGATCATAAGCCGATAAGTCCAAAATTGTTTATATAGATCTTCTTTTTCAATATTTAGATTGAAGCAACGCATCATGCATCGCTTGAATATTTATATCTATATGAATATGCTTTAGGTATAAAAATTATTATTATTATTTTCATAAATATTTGTTCCAAGTTCCATCTTCCTAGTGATGAGTTTGGCAATTCTTTAGGTACTCTACATATCATTGCATAGACACGATGGTGGTAGGTTTTATCCTGGTACCGGAGCGGCTGATGAGGTACTTGGCTTTATTTTCATCTTCTTGGTTATTGCTTTTATATAAATTATTGCTTAATCTATTTATATGATTTAGAATGTTGGATATATTCAATACTTGGATATACATGGAGCAATTTAATGACATAGCATGTGTTATTTGACTATTAGTGCGTAAGATACGAGTAGCAATTATTTTAGTAATTACAGAGGCTTTTATATTTAGGTGCCATTTAGTATGAGTCATATAAGGAATGGGGGTGAGAATCTTCAAGTTTGCTTTAGGTTTGTGATTCGGAAACATAAGAAGACAACCGTAAATGTGAAAATCTGGATTTTTTTTTATTTCCTAAAAGCATGTTTCCTTCGAATGCTTAAACTGTTTTCAAATGTCAACTTACCAAACTTGTTTTCTATGTTTAAAAGTTTCTGGATACAAATTTATGCATCGTAAATTAAATACAGTATAAGATTCTATATTTGTTTCCGTCTGTCTTTTTTTTTTTGGCGGTTGAGAAATCAGTTCTTGGAAAATTATGATTCTTATCCACAATGTAAAAATTATTCCTGTTCAGCTAGGAATTATTCACTTACTCAAGGAAGTGATTAATGTGAAGTTTTTGTTTTTTAATTTAATATGTGTATGTTATCAAATTAAAAGAATTCTATATTATTAAATTTTCAAATAATTTGGTAATGGTATTTGAACAGCATAATATTCATAGTTTATTAATTTTCATAATAATTTCTGTATTTTAAATGTTTGTAAACTAATATGAATAAATTTAAATTAGTTAATTTTTATAATAGAACTATTACCTTATTTATAGTTAATTTGTTGTATTTATATTAAATTAAAAATTAAAAATATTATTATATTAATTAGTTTAATAAATATTAAATGATTTGTTAAATTGTTCAAGTTTTATTAAACAGCAAATAGTTTTATTAAAACTAAATTATTTTATTTTAAATTTAAATGATTATTTTTCAAAAGATAAGTAATTTTCTACAAAATTCATTAATTTTAATCAAAATGATTAATTCAATTAAAGTGATTTATAATTTGATGTAAAGCAATTTTATAAATTTTCTCAAACTTTTCTTTTATAAAAATAGTTTTGTTATATTTGCTTTAAGTTATTTCTTAGTTTATTTAACTGCACTTTTTATATAAAATTATTATAATAACTTCTTTAGATTCACTAAGATAATATAAATAATTTCGTTTTGACTAAAGTAATGCAAGTAATTTCAGCAAGTTCTTATTCCAATTAAATATATTTTTTAATTTTTTTTGAAAATTAATTTCTATTTGTAAATGTATGACTTGTAACTTGTATAATGTGATGCTCACATTTTGGAGGGCCATGTCTCTCTTACTTGCCTTTATGTCCTGAATCATAAGTAAAATCTAGTGAAGAGGCGCATTCATAATCTTCGTTGTCGGTCATTGCAACAGTTAGATCACTAACCCACTCATCTTTGCTCATCATCGTGAACAAATCTTATGGCAAGATTGTGTGGTCTTGGCGAGTGCTTGCAATGACATTTATGGCAACCCAATCAGTCACATATGGTTTGTGGGGTTTGGACGCTGCTTCGAATTAGGTAGTGAGGCTGCTTGTTTGCCATGAGAATGTATGACCTCCCTGTCTTGGACAATGGCTGGGTCATGGTGTTGTTGCGACAATGTCATGTATGAAACAATTACCAGTAGTTAATTCACAGTTTTGACATTTGTGGTTAACATTTGTTCCAGTTGATGGACCCAACAGTTTGCTACAGGTCTTCTTCTCTTTTTCAATGCCTTAATTGAAATAAAAAAGTAATGATCAACCTGGTTTTGGTACCAATATATATATATATATATTGTGTGGAAGCAAGAATGAAAATGCTCAAAGTCAACCCAAAAATAAATCTATTGATTTTACTTATAAGTTATCAGTTCCATTCAACTTGCAACAACTTTTCTATACGGGTTTATAACCACCTAACGCAGGTCCACTAGCAAATATATGAAATGAAAATGAGAAACATAAAAAGGCAAGCCAAACATGTTAAAAAATGCATTTCCTATGTCTCTAAATGAAAACCGTTGAGCCTACAGATGAATCCAATATCTCATATTAGTAGTTAGTAGTTACTAAAAACTACTTAATTGTTCAAGTAATGACACTTATTAATTTCATGATTTGTAATATAATTCGTCTATATTATAGGTTCTTATTTTTATTCCTCTTAGAGAAAGTATTATTACATTTTGTGAAATTTCCAGATAACTTTTATTTTGTATTTTATGCTGCTGTAATTTAATTATTTAATATAAATTCACTAAATTTTAATGTTTATGACTTTACTTAACCATGTATTTTGTTTGCACCTTATGCCTCGATCTCAGTTGTGGCTAGCTTTTTGTCATAAATGTTTTTACACCTAAGATATACAATCCAAGTTTGTTTGTTTGTTGGCCAAACAATATGCAGTTGGGAAAATGCTTTCCTGTGTTAGGAGCTCACAGATGTACCTGTGTTTGTTAAGTTCATGTTCGAATCTTGGGAGAAAATGGTGGGAAGCATTGATCGCTTATTCTATGCTTCTTATTGTGGTTTGCCACTTTGCCTTCATGTTTGAAAGATTGGTTGATGGATTGCATTAAGTTGTTTTGGGATATTGATTATTATTTTTAGTTATTCTCTTGCTTCATTGCTATAGGTTGGAACTAAAGATGCTGAAGGATATTGTGTGAACATTCCATGGAAGCGAGGGGGAGTTGGTGACAATGATTATATTTTTGCATTTCAATATATTGTACTTCCTATAGGTGATGAGATCATCCATGCCTTAAACTGAAAATGAAACAATTTTTTGTTGTCTATCATCTGTTATCTGAGTGATGCCTATACAAGACAATTTTCTCACTTAAAACTATTTTGGTATGTAGGAACTCTACTTTTGACCTTGAGACTTTAGGATTTGAGCTTCCTTGTGAAGGACAATCCATTTCTTGGACTAAATATGTGGATGTGCTGGGCGAAAATGTGTATTGTTTTTGTTTGTGCTTCTATATATACATATACATACACTATATAACCTGTATTACTTTATGTTCACTTGGGGAGTGAGCATTATGTTTTCATTCCAAGGAAAACCCAAAAGCAGAAATCTCTCTTATGTCATGCTACACACACACACACACACACACACATTGTGTTTTCATTCCAAGGAAAACCCAAAAGCAGAAATCTCTCTTATGTCATGCTACACACACACACACACACCTACCAAACCCAATTCAATTGAAGAAATCTTTTCTCAACTACATGGTGTTGGCTACAACTATCTGGTTTTGCCATTCCTCTCAATGATGTCTAAGACTCTAAGTGGACATTGAAATTATAAGAAGTTAGGTTCTTCCTTAATGTTATTTGAGATCTTCCACTACCTCTATTGTTACCTCTACTGTTATTAGGTTGTTGTTCTGAATTGGTGTTTTTAAAGGCTGATGCTGTATGTGCTTTAAGGAATTTGGTTGTTTCTCTTTCATTTTATCCCAAATTAGTGCTAATTTTGTCATTTTACTAAGTATGCTTATATCTATGTTTAAGTTTTAATGTTTCACTGCATATTTCTTTTCCTATATGCATTTTGGATGCTCTTGTTTTTTTGTTTGACTAGAAACATAGTATCATATATATATATTAAAATATAAATAGAGGGGGATGAAACTTATTACATGCAATGAATAGCGTTGGGACAATTTACACAGTGTTGTCAAGGCGGTAAGACGGTTTAAGACGATAAGCCTCCATAAGGCAAGGCGGGGCCTAGGCGAGGACTAGGCGGCGCCTAGGCGAGGACTAGGCGGCGCCTAGGTGGTCCTTAAAATAATTATTTAAAGATCCCTAAATAATTATTTATTTATTTATTGGTCACTTACTTAATATATATATATATATATATATATATATATATATATATTTGAAAAATTGTTTAATACTTTTTTTATAATTTTATTTATTTATATTTTACATTTAATTAATTAATGTATATAAATTATAAAATTATAAATAATGACATATTAGATAATACATTACGATAAAATCATGATCATCATAAGTTTACATACTTTATATTCATAATGTTCAAAAAGGAAGAGCCAATTGCGAGAGAGAGAGAGAGAGAGAGGCATAGAAAAGAGAGTTGGAGAGACGCAGAAAGAGAGATGGAGACAGTTGAGAGAAAGGGAGAGACACGCACAGTGAGATAGAGAGTCGTCAAAGTCGCTCATTGAAAAAGACGTTGGAGTTGCTCGTTGGAGTGTCGGAGATAATCGCCGGAGTCTCAGAGATGATCGTCGGAGTTGGTTCGAGTCGTTTGACTTTGAGAGGTTTGAGAATGGAGTTATTAGATTTATGTTAAAATTAAAAAAAGTCATTAATTAATTAAAAGCCCTCCTATTTTTTTTTTAAAATTTACAGAGTAGCCCTCGTAGTGCCTAGACGGTGGCCTAGGCGTTGAGAGGGCCTGGACACCTAGGCGGCGCGTAGTCAAGGCCTTGACAACACTGAATTTACATGAGCTAATCCATTGTGAAGAAAACAGATCTGTAAAGACTGCTATTTACACTGAATGGGTAAAAAACGGAAGGAATATTTGACAGACTTTTGAAAGTTGTACTAGTTTGTAAAGCTCGGATATCTCATCCTGAATTTTGTAATCCTCTCTTATTATAATATATGTTTCTATTTAAAAAAAAAAAGACTCCGCTATTTTGCTTAGCCCATACACACCACATAACAACCAAAAAAAAAAAAAACAAAAAAGCTAACCAGTTAGTATTTCTCTTTTTTGACAATTGAAGTAGGAAGTGTGCATGAAATAAAAGCTGGTAAAATTTGTTGAAATAATTGGACAAAATTAGATAAAATTCAACAAGGAAAGTAAAAGAAAATGTAATTTTATGAGTAAGAAAGAAGTGATACTAATAATTGTTTTCAACTACATCAACCAACGTAGCAATATAAATTTTAAATTTTAACAAGCGAACATAATTATGAGTTATGTGATATGCTTTACCAAAAAGAAAAAAAAAAGAAGCAAATAAATAAATAAATAAAGTTGAAATAAGAAAAACATAAAAGTAAAGTGAAAGAACAAGGTGTGGATGATCTAATGGCTTGGGGCTTTCGGTGGAAAGCATGGGATCATGAGTTTAATTCTTATGTTGGCCATTGTGAGCATTTCTCAAACAGTTAACTAATAAATTAAACATGGTAGAATTTACATTATGAAAGTACCACAAATTAATTCTTGTGTTGGCCATTGTGAGGATTTATCAAACAGTTAACTAATAAATTAAACATGGTAGAATTTACATTAGGAAAGTACGACAGAATTAATGGTGTTGGTTTACTTTGTTTAGAACACAATTTCCAAGATTCTATTGACAATTTTCCATCCATAATGTTGCTATTAGTAGCTTTGTGGCATGTGATGCTGCTAAAACAGGACAAGATTAGTGGGATTTTAAGTTCTAGAGAAGCTTAATGGAGAGTGACACTAAAGAGGTTGTGTTGCTTTTATAACAACGGAGCATGTTCATTTGCAGCTGTTAGAAGATAGTAAATTGGTGATTGCTCAGGGAATTTCACTTCTAAGTCCTTCCTCCACCATATTGCAACATATTAGCCCCCCCTCTTTCTCATGTATCCTCCTTCATATGGTCTTCCTGAGTTACTACTAAAGAAAAAATATGGGGTTGGCTGATTAGTTTAGGGAAACTAGATTGTGTTGATGTTTTGTAGAAGATCAACATTGCCATGTTTTCATCTTGGTGCCATTTTGTAGGGAATTTGGTGAAGATTTTGGTAATGCACAATTACATTGGGCCATGGTAATTTAGGCGCACCCAAATAATGGCTCGTGCAGATGATGATGTATTTTCCATCCTTTCTAATCTATCATAATCCCACCTCAAAAAATATTGGAAATGTATATGGTACCTTGTTTGGGAAGAATATTATGATCAACTGCTTAAATTTAAGGAGGCTAGTCTTGACCAAATATGGGAGGAACTCTATTTTGTTTGTTATATGGATCTCGATTTTCGAAGTAGCAATTGCTTACAACTTCAAGGAGTGGTTACTTAAGTGGCATAACATGTGGTACTGTTTATGAATATGTGGGGACGGCTCATGTCCTTCACGTCTTCTAATATTTAATAATATAATTACATTTCTTTTCAAAAAAAAAAAAAAAAGAAAAGAAATTGAGATGAAAAAGCTATTATTTTAAATCCATAAACTTGCTTAACAAGATTGATTTTGTTAGGTCGCTTTCTGTACTTATATGTATTAAAAGAATTTTATTTTGCCAGTTTTTAGCTTATACTACAATAAATCTAGACATTTAACTATAGACACAAAATTTCTTCGAACTCTTTTAATTTAGTGAATAATTACAAAAACTCTATATATATATATTCATAAAATATTGTGGGATGAGATATCCCATACAAAAGTATTACAACAAAATAGACACATGGAAAACACTTTATTCCAATAGAACCCTACAATTAACCTTACAAAACAAAACATACATATTGTCCCCCTAAGTCCCATACAAAATATTATGCTAGTTTCTTATCCATTCTCCAAAAGCTAGCCCCTTTCCTAGTTTGGTGGCTATTATTCATGTTGCAAAAGAGCAGCCCCCGAGGGCGGTGGCATGGTGGTCAAGTCGGGTCCATGCTCCCAAAGTGTCACGTGTTCGAGTCTTGCCTCCGCCATTTGCTCTTGTTGTCTCCCATGTCCTGGTCTTGGGGCGGGCGGGGAAACCCCATGGTGGACTAGTTGGGCCAAAGGTTTGGACACCACCATGTCTTCAAAAAAAAAAAAAAAGAGCCACTAACCTCTGCCAGACTTGTTCATTTGTACTTTCCTTATCTTTGAAAATCCTTTTGTTGTGTTTTTCCCAAATTGTGGACAAAATTGCAAACAGAGAGCATTCCCAATAGCTTCTGATAGAGCTACCTCCAACTTGATCAGGGTGGGGGTTGAACTTTATGTGCTTACGTTGCTATGCATTCCAGATTCTTTTTGTGAAGGCTCATCCTCCAAACACATGCTTGCTGTCTTCACTAGTATTCTTGCATAAATAACACTACGAAGCAGAAAGTTCATATTGGGAAATCTTTCTGAAGTCTGTCTACATACTTAAGTTTGTTAAGGCCTATTAACCATCCCAAGATCTTTGCCTTCATGGGAATTTTTGCAAACCTAATGAATTTTGCGTTAGTCCACTAGTGGTTTTTCCCCCCTTCTGTCCCAAGATGCTCCATAAAGGACTTGATTGAAAACCTCCAAATACCATCTTTGTCCCCCTTCATTCTGTAGCATCACTCGTTCAATTATTTGCAGTGGGTGTGTTATCATTAGTTCATCCCCCTCCCCTAGATTGCATCCTAGATGAAGGTTCCATCCCACTTGTGTATGTATACTTGCAAAGGTGGACTAGGGATAGGACGCTTAATTGAGAATAGGGCTCTTGCAAAGAAAATGGCTATGACAATTGTATGAAAACAAAGAAGCTCTTTGGGCTAGAGTCATCAAAACAAGTAGAAGTGGGATGGAAGCTGGGTTACACTCGACTTTTAGGAGACCATGGAAGTCCATATATTCCATATATCCCAAATTTTTGCAATTGGTAAAATGGAAACTTGGGGATAGAAAACCCCTCAGGTTCTAGCATGATTAGCGGTGAGGATCTCAATCACTTAAGGGTCAATTCCCTAGGATCTTCAACAAATCAAGCCTGCATGAGGCCCCAATTGAGATGTAATCTTGAGGAGGCCTTCTTCACTTGCCTTTGCTAGACCCATATCCACTCTGCTCACTACCACTTCCCGTTTGTCTCGTTGTCAAATTGAGTCTTGAGATCGATGTCTTCACTTTCATACAAGAATTCTGTATCTCCCTCAGTGGGCCTCTTCTTCTCTATTGACTTCGAAGCCTAACTTTCTTTGGCCCCTCTCTCAAGAGATCCCCTTTTGTCTTTGAGTACAATTAGATCCCTTCTAATATAGACTGTAAGGCCTACTTTCGTGTCCTTTAGGCTTTCTTCTTTGGTGAGCCCAAAGTTGACTCTCCTTTGTTTGTGGGCCCTAATCTTCCTTTTCCTTGCACCTTTATTTGCTTTTTAGCCCATTTCACTAGTCCTCCAAACTTTTCTTTCTGTTGCCTCGCCCATTGTCTCTTCTACCCTTGTGCTCCTCGCCCCATTAGCACCTGTCCTCCTCTAGCTTGTGTCGTTAATGTATCTTTATTGCACTTGCTGTCGTCTATTACTCTCCGCTGCTTGCTGTCAATTCCTAGTCTCGTCCTACCTACCTCCTCTGTTCCTCGTCCTACCTACCTCCTCTGTTCCTTTATGGTAATCTTCTTACACTAGTTCCTCACAAGTGATATCCTCTAGGAGTTCCCATAGGCCTTCCTTTTTGCATCTCATCTTCATTTTTTGGCCAATTCGACCTCCCAAATCCTTTTTTTTTTGGTAGATTTATAAGTCCAAGCTTTGTTACTCCATCTTCATCGTATATTTCTATTTTTACCAAAATAAAACTCGTCTGCTTCCCCTTCAATTCAAGAATCACCATTTCCATGTTCAAATTTGATGCTCTCACTTTGCTACATCCACCAAGTTGTCACTTGTTTCTGCAATTTGCATGAACATTTCCATATTCTATTTTTATAGGGGTATCCCTTTCGCTCCAATCTAAGCATTGTTGCACTCAACCAGTCTCGTTTCCCCTGACATGTAGTTGAATTCCCTTTCTGTTTTAAACATGCTCCTTGTTTCCTCTTGATTGTAGCATGTGAGGGTTGCCCTTGCGTCTAACGGGATCACCTTTGATTTCTTTTTTGTGGCTCTCCCAATATTCTTCTCCACTTGTTCCCAGTTGATGAAGTCATTTCTTCTTCTCATGAGGGTCATCCCCTCTTTGCTCCCTTATGGTCATCGTTCCTCCATGTTCATTCTCAGTCTTCCTTCATCTCTTTCCTCCTTTCTTGGCCCCATTTCCACTATCGTTATCTACTACGCTACCCTTGTCTCCTTGTCATGCATGTTTCTCTGCTCCCTCCTCCTTTTGTTCTCTGTTTCCATGACCATTGTGTCTAAAGTCCTCCATAGGTTCCTCCACCCTGTAGATTCCTCTTCCTCTGGGACATATATGGCACTTTGGTTGCCTAAGATGAGTTTCAAAAACCTCACGAACTCCCTCTTTCATTTGTGTAAGATTCTACCATTATCACACATTCCTTTCCCCTTTGGATCTTTTTGAAGGTTCGTTCCTTTGGTAAATCTATCACTTCTTCTACTTGTTCCTCTAACCAGACAACTCCAAAGTTTGCTAAGGAGATGGAGTATCCTTTTGTTCTTGTGTCTTCCTCAAGTATTGTTTGAACCCCATCACTTTGTACTAGGATTCTTTTGTATTTTGTGTTGAAAGTCTCCGTTAGCACTAGTCCGACTTCCCCACCTTTTTGTTCCACCAGGTGTCTTCTTTTCTCCTTCTTGTTTCTCCATTTCGTAACTCCTTCCTTTGCCCACCGCCAATTTTCATTACTTGTGTCTTACATGTGTTCTTTGTTCTTTTCTTACTTTTGTCTTCTTAGGGGGACCCTTTTGTTAGCTGCACTTAGCTTTTAAATCCTGCTCCTCCTCCTAACAGTTGTCCAGCCTTCTTCTGGAGGATCATTCCTTGGTACCTCAAGATACGTTCTTCAATTCATTTTTGGTATTTTTGTGATCTTACTTCCTGCATTTCCTTCAATTCCTCTCCTGATTGTCTTAAACTAGTCCAGTCTTTGTTGCTCCAATCTCATCTTCTTAAAAAACAGTTGATATTTACTAATGCCTTCTTTCAACACAGTAGATTTCCAACATCCAACTCCCTATTCAATCTTTGCATGGACCGTCCATCATGCTAAAAGGATGTGATCCCTGCAATTTGTCTTGACCTTGCCACAAAAAATTTCCTCATCAACCTTTGTATAGCACAAGCAACCCCTTTTAGTGATCTAAAAACTCAATAGGATGAGTATTATATTAATATAATAAAAGTTTGCAAAATGAGTATCCAACATAAATACACAATTTGCAAAAATTTGAGGGGGCAACTAGCCCATTGTCCAAAACTATAGCCATGAATAGGTCCTTGTTGCAAACAAAATGATGGACCCCTCCCAAATCCTATCAATACCAGCTTTACAACTCTTAATTATTCTTCTATTATGCTTTTCTCACATTGATTACCTTATACTGAAAAGACTACATTTCCAATATTATTTAACTAGGAGTACATTGTGCAATTGGAAATGAAGTGTTTGCATCTGGGGGCTCAAATTGATTGAACTTTGCTTTCCATTGTTGCTGTATAATCAAAAAGATATTGCATCTACCAAAATCTTGCAAAGACAATACCACGAAGGGGATACCATGGTGTTACAAAATTTCTTTTGTAGAGTGTCAGCATTATTTAGCATTCCTAGGTTGATTAATCATCCTAATAATTTGACTTTGGTTGGTATTTGTATTGTCCTGATAAATGTAGATTATGGAAAAGGAGAAGAAGGATGTTGTGTTCATAGGAATTGGAAGAATGACTTAGATGAGAAGCTAATCCTAGGATCACTAATGCACATAAATCAATCCTCCTGATTTAATATATGAACTTGTTCAAGTTGTTGCAGTTAGGGTGCCACTTCCTGCACGTTGTTATCAATAATAAGGTTCCTTTGAAACTGTAGGTTCCAACTTGTATGGGGCCCTGTTTCTATTTCATTCCTTGCTCAAAATGGAGTGATAGTTCCATTCTGTGGCTTTGATAGTCCACATAGGGCAGGGAAATGCTCTTAAGTGGGGACGGGCTGCACCATTGACCTGTCTAGAATTTGATGGTTGTCCCATTTCCTAGCTTCCACAGAATGCGGTTCAGAAGTTATGGGTAAATGGAATGTATGATTTTTCCAAGCGGTTTGAAGAGTAACTTTGTGAGACAAGGTAATATGTCTTTTGTTAGGGTGTAACCCATGGATGCTTGTAATAAGCGCTCCCGTAAAACAATTCTTGATTGATAAAATTGCCAAAGGAATTGATTCCTGTTTTCAATTGGTTGAAATCAAGTTTTTCTTTTATATATCTAGTATATTATATATATCCTATGCTAACACACACACACACACACACACATGTATAAATCAAATAAATGATACATAATTTATAACATATACTATGTGTAGTAAACATTGCTAACATAAAAATGCATGTTTTGAACTATTGTATTTATAGTTTTATATGTATATTTGTTTTCATCATTTGTAATAACAATATGTATGTTCTAGCATGTATAAAAATAGGGGTGTTCGTGGGTTGGGTTGGGTCGGGTTTAGGGTGAACCCGCAACCCAACCCAAACAGTTCGGGTTGAAAAAGATCAAACCCAACCTAAACCAATCTATGGTTAGACCCAACCCAACCCAAACAGTTCGGGTTCGGTTTGGGTTGGGTCGGTTTATCGGGTTAGCTCTAATTCAATAGTTTTTATTATATTTTAATGTTTTCGTTACAAAAGAACTATTAAATTAAAATTTTTCTGTATATTTATTTTTAATTATAAGATATAGTCAACTCATTATACATACAAAAATA